>NW_010584448.1:15354-42997 GCF_000705375.1 Tinamus guttatus | reverse complement strand
CCCTACAGTCAAATGTTATTTGATCTCACATTCATTCTCTGTATAAAAAAAGACAATGCTTCATCCACCCCAGTTAGCGCAAAGGCTTGTCTATCACATCGAATGAAATGATTTCTTTGGAATATCCTGATTCAAGCGCAAGTTTTCTGAGTCTCAGTAAATTCCATCTATGACTCCCAATATCATCCACAGACAGAAAGATGATGTTTCACTCCATATGAAAATTCTTTTTTTTTTTTTCTCCTCCTTCTGGCTAGGTCCATCTCTTTTCCATTTTCCTGTCCTAGGCAATTTCTCTCACCAATCTATTTTAGCTAAAAAGTGTAGAGGAAAAAAGACTTACATAATTTAGGGCTTATAAATAGGCAACAATTACTGCTTCTTAGAAGTGGAAATCCTGTCAGATACATATAATGAAATAAAGGTTTAATTTAAGATTGTGCTTGTGGATCAAAAATGAATATCAAACGTCCATTTCAGGATAACCTTAATTGACTGCTCAAAGAACCTGTGCAGTCTCCATACTTGGGGTTTTTCAAGAGCACCTGGATAAATGCTGAACAACCTGCCCTGATCTCACAGCTGAGTTTGCTCTGAGCAAGGACCAGACCCTTCGTGATGCCCCTTCCAAGCTGAATTAGCCCATGGCTCTGCGATCCTATGCAACACTATTATGCCTCTCTTCAAGAGGATTAGGAATACTCCAGAAGAAACTCATCAGTATCTCAAACTTTTTATTGTGTCCGCAGCACTGCCAATGCTAAAACTATACCAGTGCACTATGCAAAATATTTTCAAGCTCTCAAACCCATTTGAGGGTATATGATAAAACTGCTCTTAATCATGCTGCAATCACTTCATTGAGAAGAAATGCTCTGGCCTCAGTGACAAGGTCATTGCTCGGAACTAGCAAGCTCTGATATGAATGGCATGAATTCTGTGCACAAAAGCCAAATCTCAATTAACAGCTTACAGCAAACAACAACAACAAAGTCTGCGTATGACTAGGTTATATTTTGCTATCCATAAACACAAATTATACACAACAGAGGAAAATTTTATACAATAATATTCTTTCACGGTTAAAAATACACAATTTAATATTGTGCTTAAGCACATAGCGACCTGAGCATCTCTCCCAGCAACCTAAAATAACGTGATTATCACTCAGACTTTTTTTTCCACTTACTGTTTTTCAGAGCAAAGCAACATGCACAATGGAGGGTTTTCTTTTGGTAGCCTGCTCTGGGCTTATTTCTTTGGCTTTTTGAATACACCTGTTACTACTTAGTTATATCACATCAAAGAAACATGCCTTCTATCAGTAACAAAAGATGAAAAACACAGATAGACCCCAGTTCCTGGGGAAAATTCATTGCACATAGTCTGATTATTATCAAGACTTACACATATGAAATACTCCCAAAGGAAAGTGGTGGCTTGGCAATAAGAAAAGTTGGGGACCACTTTCTTCGAGCTTTTGATAAACTACCCTTTGGTAATTTAATTAAACAAAAGATAATTTGTGGATAAAGACCAAGCCCTCACTTTGATTTGAAATCCTGTGAGAAAGCAACATGGAAAGCAAAAGATACTACTGCTCTGAAAACCACCCTTCAGTGATTTCTGCCAGTGGAAGCTCCTAAAGCCTGAAGGCTTCATGCAAGCTAGAGGCATGAAGGCATTTCTATGCGCTGTGGTGAGATTAGACCATCTCACCAGCCATTACCAGACTAATACTAGAAAGAATCTAAAAATATGCTTAAGAACAGACACTATTGATCAATTGTAGGTATACGAGTTCTCCTCTTTCTGTATGATTTGCAAAATCAAGCTGAACAACAACTACCAGCACCATCAGTCATTTGATGAGTGAGCCTGCCTCAGAGGAGTGAAGAGAAAGACAGCTCCAGGAGAAGAGGCCATAGCTCTTTCCTGTGTTTTTTTCTTCCCCCCCGTCCCAACCAGGACACACGGACCAAATTACACTGCATGTAAACCCAAAAGTGAACGTGCAATGGCCAGAGTGCCAGGGACAAATTCAGGGCTGCAAACAGAATTTGGGCATAACATGTAGGGTAAAAGTATGCCGTGCCTTAATAGCCTGCCTGCCAAGTTTGTGAGGAAATACTATAGGATATTTGAAGTATTAGGTTGGGGGGGACTGCAGTATTTCTTTCTTTTTTTCTTTCTTTCTTGATACACGTTTACCTGTCAAAGACAGCAACTATCATGGTCTTTCTTGTACTTTGCACATCACACTGCCTCTTATTCTGCAGTTTACTCGCAGTTTAAAAAGGAGATGGTTTATCTGTCTTGGTTTGCCCTTACAAACCATTCTTACTAAGGGTGGGGGAAGAAAAGAAGTTTATACATCTTATTTTCATCTTGGTACATGTAAATGCACACAGGGAGTGAAAAATCCCACCTGAAATGTATAAAGAAAAATACTTCAGCGTTTAGTAATATTTACATTTTATTTTTACTAATGACTCCATTTTTCACTGGTTTAGATAAGCTTTAGAAGAGCCACATCACTGTGATTCATCAATGGAAGTCTGCTTTATAACACTGTTGTATTAAAAAAACCCCTTTGTAGCACTTTGTTCTTTAGTGGCTTTAAGAGATCAGCGTTCATTATTCTGTATGTTGTTGGGGAACACTTCTCTGAGAAAAGCCAGAAATTGATTCGATCTTCCAACTTTATTAAAGTATTGGTAAAGTGGTGAAGTGTTACTGGTCATGCTTGTCTTGCTGTCTGCTTTCAATTGCCAGTCTTATTGTCAATGTACACAGAAAGCAACCACAAGTGCAAACAATGCAGGAAGGAAATGGCAATCTTGCTGGAGAAGAGGGGCTGCTTGATTCAGGATCTTTGTCGAAATTTTGCTCTTAAATTATGATTCTGTCTTCAGTTATTTTATAAAATTATTTTCTGCCCATTACTGAAATACAGAAAGTGTTTCTCTCCAGGAAGGGTTGTTCATGAAAATGCATAGGTTTTGGATTATCAGGATTTTCTAAATTATGCAACAAGTGAAAAAACTTGTACACAACCCTTGCAGTGCTGATTTCCTAAGGAAGGCTGCATATACAGTACATGTGTAAGAGAAAAGTCACTTCTGTAACATCTTTGCTTTTCTGTTACATGCAGTTATATATACTACTATATATAGTTATTATACTAGAACAAGAAACTTCTTAACTGGAGAAAATTCAGATCGCTTGAATAAGAAATTAGAGGGTTTAAAAAACAATCCCTACCTTGTCCTTGCAATGGAGGTCCTTTATTTATGTTGCTTCTTAGTGAGGAAACTTCTAGCGAGTTACAACTTTCTGGATAGAATAAAATGCCCACATAATTTCCCCTAGATCGCTAGAAAAAACATCCTTCTGTCGCTTCCACCTGTGTGGAAGCTCTCTTTACAACTGTCTCTGCTCTCAAAAACAAAAATCACATCAGATGTTGAGCGACACAATCACTAAACTGAAACAAACAGAGGACTTCAGTTCCTACGGTAGTTTTAAGGAGGACTGGCAGGAGGAGAGCAGCAGGGCTTTGTAGCTGTCATCAGCAGCAATTGGTGACAGTATGGGAAAAGAAAGAGGAAGCACTGGTTAACAAAAAGCGCTGTGCCGATGGATTCATGAGATGTCATGGCGCAAAGTATCTACAAGAAATGTTATACAGAGCTTTTGCTAAGAGCACAAGTTCCTCAGGGATGCAGGGGGGAAAGCTGGGGAGGACATAGTCCAGCAGGCACTATCAAGTCTGGGTCAGGTGAGGCCACAAGTAAGGCCAACATACCCACTTTCCCCTTGCACTCCACCTCTAGATCTACACCATTTGCCACAGTAATTTCCATGGTATCTTGATTCCTACCTTGCCATCAGTACAATAGCTGTATTTCAGTTTACCTAGAATACAAGGCTCAGAGAATGTTTTAGTGCGCATGCGTGCGGGGGGGAAAAATATATATATATACACACACACACATATATATATATATATATATATATGTATTTTCTAGTACCCTCCAAGTGTCTTAGGGAAAAGGCAGTTTTGGTTAACAAAAGGGCAGACTTAAGAACACAGAACAAATCAGTCAATTCAAATCAAGAGTTTCTGGATGGGAACTGGCAAGCTGGGAGTGCTTGGATCCCTGTTTGTATTCGATTTCATATGAGCCAGCCACAACATTTGAATCCAAATTCATATCAGAATTATAACAACCTTGGAGGATATTCAGATGGAAGATTCTGGCTAGAGACTATGGTTAGTTTTCAAATGGTATGAAATTTGCTGTGATTTGGGACTTTTCCATGCCTTCGAGACAATAAATGCTGCTTCTTTGGATGATGCGATTTTTTAAAGCTTCTTTTCTCAGAAAGCTTAATATCTATACCACAGGGAAATGCTGAGTGCTTATTGTTGGGGTTGTAATTTGGTTTTTAGAAATAAAGAACCTTTGCTTGGATCCATGCCTTTATTTCTGCCACACTGATGCAGGAATTATGCTGAGGTAGAAAATTTATGTCTCTAGGATATCATAAAATATGTGGTTTCATGTGCAAAACGTGGGCAATGCAAATAAGGTGGATGCATAGCTACTGTTACAAGCAGGTCTATCTAGATATCAAGAAACATTCTAAGAGTATTTTGTTTTAATCCTGCATCACTGTATTATCCACATCAGAGTTTCAACCAGAGCTCGCCTAATGCTAATGCTATCACAGGATCGCTGAATTCAAGCTGCTATCATCGCAGTGTAACCTTTAACAAGTACCCGCACAGACTGATATTAACTCAAAGGTTAATGAACCAGGATACACTGCACTGTGTAGATACAGGTAGGGGCAAACTGCCACCAGTCACTCTGTTGAAGAGACTCATTTGGGAAATAGGAGAATCAATTTTGACAGGGATTTCCACATCCCATGTAGATGTATGAATTACTGGGGCTGCTGGCAATTGAGATGCCTGCCTTCCCCTGGCACCATTTGTTCACTGCTACATGAAAAATGATTAACTTCCTCCCACTACAGAACTTTTCTGGATTATTACATTTTGTGTGTGTACAGCACTGAACAAAACTCCTCTCAACTCCAGCCATCTCCCCAAGAACACAGGAAAAGAAAGTACGCTACTTCAGTTACTTCTCGAGTCCTGCAATTTTCTGTACTGCATCCAATGGTGTAAATAGGGTTTCAGAATATGTCCAAGTAAGGGAGATATCCTAGTAAAGTGAATCAACATTGAGAAGGAATACAATTAAGAATATATAACTCACGCATAAGTCTAAAGATGATTTGATACCACAGACAATCTGTGTCTTAATCAACAAAAAAATACGAGAGCTCATTTTTGAATAAGGACAACCCAAGATAACACTTCTGTAAACAAAAATACAAGTAAGTAAATGGGCTGTATCTGCTTTCAAATGGGCTTTCTCTGGTCTGGGTGTTCTAGATATTTGTGAAAAGAAAGGTTTTCACACACTGAAACCTTCCTATTAATCTGAATCATTTTAGATTTAAAAAGAAATGTTACAGAGCATTTATAAAGAGGTTTAATGTTATCAATGAGATGATAGACTGATGCATAGGATTTGAGCTGCATTATCAAAATGTACTGCCTGGTTCATAGATTTTCAGCAGCTGTAAGAGATCTCAAAGAGACAACAAAGAAATGGGAAAGGATCTGCTTCCACTGATACAAATGCAAATGGCATCTCCATTTCATTTGCAGCAATCTGTCACTTTTTCATTTCTGCTTCACACAAAAAATAGGAGATAATAGTGAAAGAGTAATGGTGCAAGTGGACAGAGTCTGACCATTAAAATGCCTACCATTGCAGCATGGTGTCTGCAGATGCAATAAAATTGAAACTGGAGAGGTGTTAGAATTGCTGCCGGTTTCTATTCATTTGAATGGCAGCAACCCAGAACTCCGTTTTATGGTTTCATGTAGAGGGTCAATCCATTATCTTTTTTTATTTCCTGGGATCAAATAGCATTTTTGTGAGGATTAGGTCCCAGTGGCATGCTGAAGTGGAACCAATGTGCAGAGGTTCGAATGTTGAACCTATTTCAGAATTGAACTGCTTCACAAATAGTGAATTGACTTAGAAATTGAACTTTAAAATATTAAATAGATTTCTGAAAGTTCAAAACATTGAGATTCTCCTTAAAAATGATTATGTATAAACCTATTTACCATCCAGGAAAATCACAAATAGAATGAGTACTGGAACTGAAAATAGCTAAATATTAAACGTACTTTCTTCCATTTGCTGTCTGTATGGTGAAAAATGTATAGTGTAAAGAAATCAAAGGGTGCTGTGGCTTGATTTGAGAAGGGAGAAAAACATGAGATAAACAAGTAAAACCTTGCATTTAGCTCTAGCCTAGCAGACAATCTGCAAAAATAGTTCTGCTTATGATTTTTATATGCTGAGTTATTTTGTAATTAAGAGGGAACACAAGGACAACAAAAGCTTTGCTATGTGGTCTATTTAAATAGATCTGAGCACTGGAAGAGAGTTTGTCATCCTTATGGTATGTCAACTGGGAATGTGAAGATTTAAAAGACAGATGCAGACTCTATATAGATGATGACAAATTGCTATAAGAGAAAAGGTCAGACAAAGAAGGGAAGAAAATAGTGCTTTTAAAAAGTTCAATTTATTTATAATTTTCTATTTCTTTAAACTTTAATTTTTAATTCTTAAATCAGAGCCTTGTACTCGAGTCTTTCTAACCCACAAAGTGTTATAGTATTTCCTGACACAGAAATGTGGAACACAACTCCAGCTGGTTACACGCTTGCTCTCATAATCCCTCAAGGAGGGAGCCTCTCCTCCTCAAGAACTCCCCAACACACAAAAGCTGCTAGAAATGAATGAATTCACGAGTTTGAAACACAGCTAACACTGTACGAGTATGGTCCTTTTCTCAAATATTCTGCACACTTAAAGAAAAGTGAAACTTGAGTACTGGCAGCGATAGAATCAATGTAATCTTCGTCGCATGTAGCTTCGTTGCAGGAACGCCCAAAAGTGTTTTCTAGTCACATCATTAGCATAACCGCAACTGCATTGAAAAGATAAAACGATGGATTTTCACATTGTTTTCAAGCTTGCTCATAAGATGCAACATTCTTTTATTAACATGTCCTTCCTTTTTACTAACATGTGCAATATTAAGGAATTACTGAAGCACCTGGCCAAAGTTAATATCTTCAAGAGAAATAAAATTAAAAAGCAAAAAAAGCTTTTTTTAATGTATAAAGCAAGATAATGTAAAGGAACAGTGATGAATGATAAATGTTCTCATCCCACTATTTATAGATATATTGACTGCATGGTATATGCACTGCCTATTTATTCAAAGGAGCATTCTTTAGGAATAAGTGAGGTACACCAGTATATAAGGGCTTTGCAAGCTGCTCCTTTTGTTGCTAAGAAATATATCTCTAGTCATCTACTGAAGTCTGTTTTCTGAAAAGAAAAATACTGAAGTATGTAACTCAGAGCAAGTTCACTGCACATTGACAAATCTTTTTTTAAACTTAAATTTTGATTGTCAATATCTAATATGATGGAATTTAATTCCATCTTTTTTACTTACGTATCCTGAATAGGATAAAGATGCATCTCATGATCACAAAAGCTTCACAAAAAATAAGACTAACCTCTCATCAGTATCAACATAAAAATACTTATTTTTAAGCATTTTAAAGATGTGTTATTGGCATTAGCAGCCAAATTATTCTAACTAAATATCTAATCGCAGACCATCACCTTATATTCACAAATTCAGCCAATAAAACCCCAGAGAGATTCCTTCTATATATTTGTTTTGCTTAATCATGTTAGGAGCTCTTTGGAAACAGAAAACTAAAAGGAAACCTGAATGTACCCATATTACAATCCTTAGACAAATTGCTGTTGATCACGTGCAGCATTTTGCTATTTTTGATGAACAAAAAGCATTCAAATAATAAGGAATCTTAATCTGAACATGACTTCTTTAAATTTTTAGCTTTCCTATGTTTCTTTCCTAAGAAGTGATAATGTTTTACCAATATTTAACATTTTTTCAGAAGGTATTAATTATTCAGTGAATAAACAACACAGAGAGGAAGGAAAATCTAAGTAAGAAGAAAACACAAGGTACTATCTGGCCATTATTAAATTTAAAATAGAGATAAGATGATTTTAGCCACCTGATAACCAAGGTTGTGAAATTTACTACCAGTAGGAGTTGAGAAGACAAGAAATAAAACTTGTTCAAAAGCTGAGCTTAACATGTCTGCTTGAGAGAGTACATAATGTGCTTGCTAAAGATAACACAAGATTTGACTCAACGGCCACACTTAAGTGCTTAAAAGCAGGTTTGAGAAAAAAACATGATGGGACTCTGATCTATTAGAGACCCAGTGAATAGTTGCACCATATCTTAGTGAATAAATACACAAATAACAACTACTTACATGGCTAAATGCCTTTTTGCTTTAAGTACTACATCCTCAAAGAAGTTGAGCTAGCTAGCACTTATGGAAAGAACAGCTTATCTCAGCAAACTTAACATTTTATGAAGGCACGATACAACCACAGCAAAACATCAAATTTAAAATAGTGAGAATGAATAAAGACAGTCCTATCAGAGGACCTTTTGGGCATGTTATCAAGTGTCACATAGCAGATTTCCCTAAAAACCTGAAGACAATTAGGCAAAGATAATCATATTCTGATATAATCATTAACCCTAAACCCAAACAGTCTCTCAGATCCCAATATAAGCTTCTTAACAAACTGAAAAAAAAAAGCACCTCGCGATCTGTTCGAAGAATCCAAGAAACACTTGCAGTACCCCATGGTTACCCCTTTCCACCGAATTCAACACTCTTCATAACACCAGGGTCACCTCTGTTCTGATGCTTATTCTGCTTTTAAAAAGAAAACCACTAGCTTTTCCTATAAAAAACATTACTGATAAATGACAGTTACCTGTTCCACGCCTCTGATATTTAGGTTTTCTTGCTCCTTTCTTCCACTTCACATTAGATGAGGAGCGTTGCCTTTGGTTGCTTTCCATCTCTCCCGGTGAAACAACTGCCTTCTGATGGACACAAGTTAACTTTCTAAAGGTCAACTACATCATTACAAAGCCTAGTTCTGGATCATGGAACAGTGCAATAGAGTTGTGTAATCATGTTTTAAGAAGATAATCCTTATCATAAAGAGAATATAATACTGTCTCATGCTGAGAAAAAGAAAGTTGAAAGGAAAACATATAAGCTAGAACCTAGTAAGTGTATCTCCAAGTTACAATTTATAGAGCAGGATATCCACTGCTAGAAAGTATCAACAGGGCATCAGGAATTCTGTCTGGAAATGTTCTGACAGAAAAGAAAGTAAATAGAAAATGCACATTTATTGCAGCGATCAAAAGCCTTTGGCATGTGACGGAGATTCAACGCAATCTCAGCAAATCCAGTGCAGAGTACAGATGGAAACTCCAAGCTCCTAGAGCTGGGTGCAATTTGGCCACACAGGTAAGAATGTCTATCAAACCTGAAGCACTGACTTTCATGGTAATTGGTATCACTTGCAAAGCACAGGCTTACAGACTATACTTTTTTTCTGAGCCTGTGTAAAATGGCTTTCTAGACATCAGGCTGCACTGTAATTTTTACTTCATAAGAAATTTACAGTTTCATATCTTTCCTAATGGGATTATCTGAATCTTTTACATTTCAGGAAATAAGTATCAATCACTCTGACTCACAAGTAAGAGCACATAAAAAGGAATAAGATGAAGATGAATCTAAAAGTTATTATCAGGAGTTCATTTTTAAAGGTTTTGATGTTTATTTTCTTGAAATCAAAGGTAGTATAAAAGACTAGTTTGCTGTGCAAAGTTTTGTTTTCATTACATATGAGATCTAAAACAATTCTTCTGTTAGCATCATGATGCCGTAGGTATCCTTAGCGCTGGCTAACTTCATTAAACACTTTCACAAAGGGAGGAGGATATTTTTCTGTGTGCAAAGTGCACACAGTGAGTATGTTGGATTTTAATTGTGCCACGTTTTGATTTCAAGACTATGTTTTGTCCATAAAAGCTGATACAATAATATTATCATAGGCAAAAATCACTTTTTATCTATGCTCCCCCACCACACACCAGAAGCAGGCCAGCAAGTACCAGCTTGTCAGACTACCTCTAGAAGGAAGACAGCAGTCCAGTTTTAGCTCTTGCTTTTCCTGCTTCACTTTCAATATTTTGTATTATTATTCTTTTCAAATATTGATGATCCTTTGGGAAACTCTCAAGAGTGCCAAGACTCATATATAGATAAGCTATGCCAGTTGTAAACCCTGCTCAAGTAAGAATTAGTGTGTATATTACATCTTGAAGAGAAGAAAACCAAGTCAGATTTCAGTTGCTGAATAGTTGTACAACCAACAGCCAAAGTCACTCACTTGCACTTTCAAAAGATCTTAAATCCCTAGACAGCTCCCTTCATGTCCCATGTCTGTAAGCAAACAAGAGGATTCTTCTCTTCTGCTGGGAAACAGTTCAAAAGAGAAAGAGCAGCTGGCGAAAACACCATTTTCAGGTTTGCAACCTAATATGAGTACGGTTACAAAACTAGACCTATGGTCAACTGTTATCATGAAAAGATCTGCTTTCTACTCCTGAGGGGGGAAAAAAAAAAAAAAATCTTATTTGCAGAACACTACTGGCAAGGTCTTCCAGTCTCATTCAGTACATTTGAAGAATAAATGTTTCTAGAGAAATGGATTATGAAAGCACTTTTAACCCAGATTTTGGAAGTAATTGAAGAGAAGAAAGTTGATAAATTGGGAGGATATTAGCATGCACCCCTACCTACTTTCGAAATAGCTAAATATTACAGAGATTTATATCAGAGAAAAAGAGACCTAGTTCTTTGCATGTACATGTTTGAAGAAAGCTTATTTTCTGTTTCATTGTTCAGTATTCCCTGATTTAATGTTCAGGACCTTTTAAAGCACTAAAATCATGTTTAGCCAATTTAATATTGGTTAAAAGTCCTAAAGTTCTATTACAAGCATATTGCTATGCAGCTTTCTAATAGCCCAGGATGATGGTCCACAATCATTTATCAGATGAAAATATATTTCTTGGATATCTTAACTTTAATTAGTCTTCACTTTATAGGTTACCTCATAGTTGCTTTTTTCTTTTTCATTTTTTCTTTTTTCCACCAAGATAGTTTGAAAGCTAATAAACAATAAAATTTGGTAGTGGTGGCTACACTTCTGTTAGAAGTCTATAAATTTTTGTGCAGACTTAATAGCATTGAATGAGAGAAATAAACTGATTTTGGAACTTTTGGAACAAAAGGATTGCTACTAAACGAATGTTACCTACAAATGTTAAGTGCGGACAAGCAAGCTTAATTTTTTTTTTTCTTGACTATACAGTTTTAATGTAATTCTAAAGCCAAATGTTTTAAGTATGCATTTTGCTGTTCAGCCTTAGAAGCTGTCCCCAAAGAATCATCCCCCCACACACACACTATATATATGCATACATATACGGCATGATTCTATGTATATATGCACTGTACCTACCTATGTTTATAAGCTATCCCCTGTGACATAAACCCTGATGCCTCTCTTCTCATCAAACCTTCAAAGTATTCCCCTGCTTAATAAGCCATAGCAGACATCCTTGGCAATATTTGAGATGATGGCAACTTCGACCAGAGAGCTTTGGTTCAAAGAAAATTAAAAGTTTCAACTACAGTTTCAGGTATGCCCAAAGACGTGTTCATTGTATGAACTGTACTAACTGTGGCATCTTAAAGTAAATGTGCAATTTACAATTATGTTTGTTATTGTAAGCACAGAATTAATACATTTGAGTATAACAGTGCTTTTGTTCAACTTGTAGTTTATTTTAAGGTTGGATTATGCGGGGAAAACTGAGAATTAGACTTCAAGTATGAAAGAATTCAGCTCTGTTGCTATCAGGATATATAACATTCTCCATGTACCAGATAATTTACCGAGATCATTCAGTAAAATCACAGACCTTAACATTTATTGAGACATCATCAAGTAAGTAAAAAAAAAAAAAAAACAGAGAAGTACTAAAAAATATAAAACACCTGGGATACTTATATTTCAAACTCTAGAACAATGAGAAAAAATAATTTCAACCTTTTCTCCCTTTAAGATCAGTTTACAGTATAAATTTTATAGATGCACAATGTATCATAAGTTATAGGTGTGCATTGACAGCTGATAATTTTGTGAGGCTAACTGGGGAGGCATATTAATAATTTTCAGATGCTTCTGAACAGGGCAAATATAAGTGTGAAAGACTATAATTTATCTGAACTGCTGGCACGATTTATCACCTCACAAACTAATTTATCAAAATCACTCAAAAATGTTTTCTTCTCCTCTTCAGCCTCTACTTTCCCAGTATTTAGTACTGCTTTATATAAGAGGGCTTTGGGCAAAAGGTGAGCAAAAGCTGTCACAAAAGCTTGTAGGTCCCAATTGCTGTGTTCCCACCTGGTCTGTCTATTCCTTTTTTTTTTTTTTTTTTTTTTTAAACCCTTCTGAGGGATTATTATTTGTTTTCATTTTTTTTTGCCCAGCGAGGCATTTCTTTGGATTTGAACAGCAACTGTTAGAGATTTGTCTTTTCTTTGGATAAATATGCACTGAGAGAGTTTTGTATACTGCAAACTTTTTTGTTATTAAGTTTGTCAATTGTCAGCATTTGTATTTCATTCCGATGATGAATGGAGGCATTACATTTCAGCATTAAAATGTAGTTAGGATTGTAATGAGCATCATTAGGAAGCATAATGGGAATCAGCACTGGATCTCATTTCAGTTTTTTTTTTTTATTTGCTTTATTTATCTTACTGTTTTGATAGTAGGCAGGTGAAAGCTCTACAGTGCTTATTTATGTATCTTTGAACAGACAACTCTATCCTCCTAAAATACTTATTCTTTTAAAACACATCTCAATTTTCAAACTCAAAGCTAGAAAGTCCTTGTAAAAGCATCATTACAATCCAATCTAACACACATACTTCTGATTCTAAATTCAGCCTTGTAGCTCATCTGCATGTCCTTACTGAATATAAACTTTTAAATGAATATGAGCCATCTTTGCATGCGGATCTGGATAGACTCAATTACCTTTTAGCAGAAATACTTAGTGCTCAGAGTTAGGCCCTATAGAAAAGAAGTGTCAAATGAAAGATATCTTTCATTTTACCTGAGTGATTGACATATACTTTTATTTTCAAAAGGTATAAGATGTGTTTCCGATATCTCAACTCAGGCTGCTGTGCAATACAACATTAACACTCACAAACTGACTCCTCAGGGAATCTCATGTTTGTGAGGGTGAGATGTAGTTACTTATAGATTAAATATTGACTGAAACAGTAGTGTGGATGTTGATTTGAAATTGCATTAACTTATTGCCCACATATATTAATTTCTACTATGAAGAAACCTACTTTTAGAAAGAACAAATATTTTTACAATAAGGCTGCACATGAAGTACCTACTTTAAAAAAAATAATTCTGCCGATCATTGACAAAATAAGTTAAAATTAACTTGGCCTATTCTCTAGCTAAAATGACAGAAAATAACATTGAAAATGAGCAAAGCAAGACAAAAGCATTCCTCATCAGTATGGAAGTCAACATACCCCACTGATGTACTTCCTTCTAAGTCTATACTATCTAACTTTCTGGTCTAAATTACAACTGTATTTAGCTGCAGTAAAGCTTCCTTCCACATTTGCCACACCATCACATGAAGAGAAGTACAATTCTACTATAAAAGAGCAAGAGGGAAATGATCAGACTAAGCAAAACTGAGCACACTGCCCTCCTCCGCCATGCTGCTTGGCCCTCAAGACCACACGGCCCTTGGGTTCGACCGGCCCTGTACCTCCCGAGAGGCACAGGTTACCTCTCTCAACCTTTCTCCTTTTGGGCATGACAACTTTCCAGGTTAAGCTCTAAGTATAATGAAAGGGTTATTTCCCCCAAACTCAGGTTAACATTTCATTCTAAAATGCTTCCTTTGCAAATACGCAGTCTAATTTCCTATTTTCATGTTTTTGACAAACGCTTGTATACAAATAAAAATGAAATACAGAATGTGAATATCCATTTTCTTGTGCACCACAGACACAGTTACTATGGATTAGGTCACAGCATATAAAAACAGGCCTGTTAGGAACTTCATTCTCTTCCGTATTTTGCAGAGTTGATGAAACTGTTCACATTCAGCAATTGTAAATTCTAAATCATCATGAGATATGCGATCTTCGTATGAGTAAACAGCAATTGAGAAATATAATGAAGTGTTTCTAAAATTGGTAATCTGAGGGTAGAAGAGTGATGAATTCGTCTTCTTGAGTAAATGATCCATCATGGTAACATTGTTGAAGTAACTTCCTCTGTTTTTGTGAATTATACTCCATTTGTTTCGACTTGTGGTTTCATAACAAAGACAGATTACTAAAAATATTGGACTTTCTTCCATGTGCAAAGCTTAGATTTTACCCTTTCATGGGCATTTATGTCCCATTGGGAGTATGAGAAGGAAATCAGTAGGGAAAAAGAAATGTTAATTAAGCCTGCTATGTGACATGGGGTCATGGCCTTGATCTTCTCCATACCACCTGTCAGATCCCAGCTAATGCTGCAGGGAAATTCATGAAGTGTGCTGCTAAATAGAGAAAGATAGTTCAGAAATGATTTTACACCTCTCTCTTGCATAGTGTTTTCCATCTATACAGTTTCAAGTGCTACAGAGGCAATTTGTATCATTTTCATTTTAAAGTTTCCTAATGTGGTTTCCATTCTTGACAACATTTCACAAGGCATAAGGGCTTCTGGTTTGATATTCAGACTCTAGGTTGGATACCACAAAAAAAAAAAGTCTTGTTTACTTTTCTTCAATTAAGAAAAACATTTGTCCTTCAAAGGCAAAGCATTCCTCGAGACTATTTTCAAGAGGCAGGCCAATAATCTGCATACATACATTATCCTTTAATGCAGAGCACACATTTTAGCTCAAAAATGTCATTTTTAAGCTGAACAGTTCAAATTGCTAAAAAAAATAGTTCTATGTATCTTAGCTTCCTCATCCATTTTCATTGTCAAATACGTTCTTGTATCAATTAGATGTAGGATTAGAGACAGGAAGCAGGGAGCAGAGAAGGGCTATTTGACACCTTTTATCTGTTCTTATCGACAATGTCATTCATCTACCTGACCATGCTGAGAACACATTTTTAATAATAATAAAAAAACACCGAAAGCATAGCTCAAAAGTAATATATGCTCTCTATTTCAGATCTAATACAGTTTTACAGCTTTTTTTTTTCACAGCTTTAGGTGCTGTAATTACAGGGATTTTGCATGAAACAGGATTCTAACTAGGAAGATTAGAAGACTCTTCCCCTCTTCCCTCCCCCCACCAAAAAAAAAAGGCATAAAAAAGCATATTCATTCACTGTTAAACCAACACATTTAGAAACAGCAGTAGAAGACTTTTAAACATTGTAAAGTCTCTCTCCATGTTTAAAACTGAGCCTTCTAATCTTTAGACTACAATTGGCATTTAGACTACGATTGCCTGTCACTGACTGACTTTGGTCTTTATTTTATCAGAGTTTAACAGCTATGCATAATTCCATTTTCCAGAAGACTGACCAACATTAGTCCACTGCACCCACTGACAAAATGTATTTCATTTCTTAGCAGAACAGCGGGCAACAGTCCTCATTACAAAGGTTTCATTTTCCATTTGTGTAATGGGTGGTGGCTTAGATTTTTCTCAATACACACTTCATTGCCATAATGATTAGGTGACTATCCCCTCAAAAAATGACACATGTGTTGTTTATGTGCATACTTGTGGCACTTAAGGGTACGCTGCCAAATATTGCATACAGTGGTTTTGAGGAAGTGATCAGAAAACTCATTTATGAGCACTTCATCTGTATGTGAAATCTACTTAAGGATACATTTTCCTTCTAAATTACACTTGGAAAAAGAGTATTCAGGAAGGAAAAACACACGCACACACACACACACACACACACTCGAGCACACTATGAGGCCTATCCTATCCCGAAAGGGCAAGAAAACCCTACTCAGCTGAGCAGACGCACTGACAGAGTAAGGAGAGGAGGCTTTGCTTTTGCAGTTGTTTTCTCCTTAGGAAAGTTTGTGTTTCTTTTTCTTTCTCCCTTCAGACCATCTTAACCCCATAGTGAAGTCAAAATCCTACACTTAAGTTACATCACTGTGAAAATCTGTGCTGCTATGGAAATGAGCTTGATACCACAAATGTAGCAGTGCAACTTCACTGTAGGGATCAAGCAGAAAAAGGAGATTGGCTGAGAACAAGCAGGCTTTTAATCTCTTCCATAATTATCAAGTGTGGCAAAACAAATTACGAGGAACAAACGAAGGGTGAATATTTTAATTATTCTAAGCCTGATGTGTTTCAGAGCTTCTCCTGCTTCCTCAAGACCATCATTAGTGCTCTGTTTAGTCAGTAAATGTACACGTGCACAAAATACATACAACACAGAAAAGCCAATACCTATGCCTTCCTACTGGTGACAATTATAGACAGCAAAAAAGCAACTTCAGGACCACCTTTTATCTTATTGCATTCTTTGGAGAATTTGTCATTGGTGAAAGACAGAAAGGAAAGAAAGCCCGCATAAATTAAATATTTGTTAAAGAATCCTTATTCCCAAGAACACTACTACTTGGCTTTCCACTTTGTTCCACCCCACCCCCACAAAAAATTAAAGGTAACATACTAACCTACATAAGATAATGCTGTTGATAATTGATTTCTCTTCAGTACACAGACAAAAAACACTAGGGTATAAAAGAAACAACTGTTAAAGGCAGCCTGAAACAAGTATGGGATCCCTATGTGAAGAAGAATTAATGATTTTCCTGACTGTTGAAGTTAGGCGAGAAAAATTACCTTTCTTGGTGCCACTATAAGCACATGCGATTTGCCCTGTGGCAGCAACTACGACCCTCCTAGCTAATGTTACCTTAAGGAACAAGAGAAGACCAGGGGACATAATAAGCAAGAGCTCTTTCGTTAAAGAGACTGTGTCCCTTATCTCCAGAAAATGAATGTTGGGCTTCTTTCTTCAGTGGAAGTTTTATCAATTATGACCGAGAACTGGAAATGTCTGACGTGTTTGACCCAGTTGTTGTCTCAGAAACCAACTTCAGATAAGAAAAAAATATAGTTTTTATTTTATATTACAGAGTTACACTTGTTAAACATTAAGATCCAAATTAATTTTCACAACTGAGCACACAAGAAGACTTTTAACAACTTTATCCCATTTTTATTTTTCAGTATTCACTAGCAGTAGTCAATGAAAGCTATAGATATAGGATCTGATTTTTTCAAGTATCACATTAATTACAGGAGTTATCGCTATAGAGTCAGACTCCAGATGATAATTCTGCAGAGATAAGAACTTCATTTCTCACCCTGCAGGTATGAGCAGAGCACACTGTATAGTGAATGCCACACACAGCTGCATTTTCAAGTCCAGTACAGACCAATTCTTATTTCTTCCTTCATTTTTCTCTTATTCCTATCTTTCTTAGCCTATTATCATTCTTAACCTGTGCTTCTTTATGTTGTATAAGAAACATTAACAGAACCAAATCTAAGCTGATCTGAAAGAACTATGTCGTTTCAACACAGCAACATACCTATGGGTGTACACCATCACTTCACCCCAAAACTCAAAAGCCGAAAAATTCAGTCAGACATTTTGGTCATTAACTAAAGACATATCCATGCTGCACAACAACAGATTAATAATAATAATAAAGCCAGAAATAAAAAGAGAATGAATGTTCTCCTCTCTGTAGTTTGGAAGAAAAAGGAAGAATCAGAAGCTTCCAATCAATTAGAGTGTTCCCTACGTGCTTCGCAGGAGCACAGTAAACAAAATTAGCCCTGAGCATGATATGTGAGATACAAAAGCTGACCTGACAACAGCACAAAGCAGAGCCTCCACACACCTTCTTTTAGTGACAGCACCAAGCGCCCCCATGTCAGCCCGACGTGGAGAAATCATGTCAGCTCCATTCTCTGATGACCACTATTTCCCCAACCAAGAGACATTCCAATTTCTTCCTGTACTACACTTTAGCCTCCCAAAGCTACAGCTGCCAAATTAGAGGCTCTCTTCCATATTATGAATCTGCTTCCCTTAGGAAAGATGGTATTTTCTTATTTCACTTCTGACCTTTTCCTGTTGTTGGTAAGAGGAGAGGCTGATTGACCCTATTGGAGAAGAGAACTTGATAGGAAATGAAAGCATTAAGGGCTATATAAAATTTACTTCTGTATAATATCCATATTTAAGAAAAAATCCCTTTTGCCCAAACCCACTGCAAGACAAAACAAGTTATTTTCAACTAAAAAAAAATATTTTATTCTGCTACTCTTTACCAGAGACTGCAAAGCAAAAGTAACAACCAAGCATGTCTTTAAATTATCTGCTGTTGAAATATTTTTCTCTACATCTGAATTGGAGCTTGGTGTTCCTTTCCAAGCAGTGTGTCCTTGCTAAAATTGAAGTTTATTTGTATGGAAGGTCAGATGTCAATTATCCACTGATTGAAACAAAAGGTGCTTGAATTTGTCTGTCATTGACTTACTATTGGAACCTGTAACTTCAGCTGATCTCCCGGCAAAGGGCAAGCAGATAAAGGAAAATATTTAACAGCTTCTGTTGTAGAGTTCACGCATAACTTATTTTGAGCTTCTCCTTGTGTAAGCATCAGTGTTATCTTGCTTTCCTGTTTTCCAGCTTTCTGATGGGTAGTATTCTGAAGGTCCTACACCTTGCCAGGTCTCTCTCTCCTACAGCACAATTTTCTGCACATCTGTCAGGCAACTCCACCTTACCTAAGTACTGGGCAATGGTAGTTGATTTGAATGGAGCTATTCCTTATTTAACCCAGGGAAAACAGGCAAGATTGAAAACAAGCCCTGCAGTGTGCATTTCTCCTACATTTCTGCTCACCCTGCAACAGAAAATGCATGTTTCTTTACTGTGAACTGTAATTTAAGTCTGGAAATTGGGAGTTTTCAGGTGGTAAGTGTGAAATAGCTTTCACTCTAAGGGTACTCATGTGCATAAGCTATGGCATAAAACATTTTGTTTTGTAAGCAGAAGTTAAAATTACCCCAGTTTGAAGCAAAAACCGTTATAGATGGAATTAATGCTTAATTCCAGCGTTTGACTGAAGTGGCTGGCTGAGAGAACAGCAGTAGGAGCAGATCACATATTTTAGCATTATACAAAAGGCATTGCAGTCCTTTTTAGATTGATCTGAAAGCACGCATTAGAACATGATGTTCTGCTTCCCCCTGAATTGCCATCCAGGTAGTTCTTCCAGCAGAGAGGCTGGGAGCTGCCTTGAGGCAACACCTCTCACTGCCCAAACCCACAGGGCACAGCAGGACACGCACATGCTGGGGACAACCTCCAGCCACATGGGCCATGCCCAGAGGTGCCTACTGCTCAAGGAGGTTCTAGGGAGCCCATACAAACAGAAGCAACACAGCCGTGGTTAGGGCTACAACACTCATTTCACCCATTTTGCACAGGCATCCTTACCTACATTTAAGCAGAGATTCTTTGATTCCCATTTGCCACAGTACCCTTGGGGCTGTGCCAAGGCCTGCCATAAAAGTGTTTGTGTACTCATGATGTCTCCTTTTTTAAGGGTTCTCACTTAGCTCAGTTTGATCCAACAATTTTCATTTAAATTATGACTGCTATTTTCAGCCTGTATAAACCACAAAGAGACAATAATGTTCTCTTGCAGCTTTAGTTTAAAGATGGAATAGTCCAACCTCTAAATGGGAATGCTGATAGTTTTTGCTCCCTTTTAGTTTTGTCTTTCATCCTTAAGAGATATGAGTAACAAATACAAAAAAAAACAAAATGCAAAAAATGAAGAAATGTATTCTTCCACACAGGTTGCATTATCGTAAACAAAAACAAATTTATTATACTCAACTGAATCTAAATCTGCAAACTAGATTCTGAACATGGAGCTAAAAGTTTTCTTAAAAAAACTATTTCATGCAATAAGCTTTGGAAATAGGGAGAGCTGTAGTTTGTTTTTCATTCTTTCCTTTTAGAATATTAAATTATAACCATATATTAAAAGGTGATATTTTCTTTGTTCCAGAGACGCTATAAACCAGTGTTATGTAGTGACAATCAATCTGAACTTTAGAAACAGAAAACAGCTGAAGCAGCAGAATTCTGGCTGTGTCATTAGCTGAGAACAACTCCCCAAGGCTTATTTACACTTTAAACATTTTTCAGTGCTTAAAACAAATATTTTCAAAAAGGGAATGCAAAGGTAATTAACACACTTGAATTTCTTTAGCTTACACTTACTCATTTAAAGAGTTCTTCCCAGTGCATGGGAACCTCTTCTACGATAGGCCCTTAAGAGCCCCCCCATAGGAAAGAGTCATTTTGCAGAGAAGCACACTCATTTTTATTTCATCTAGTCACATATAGGCTTGCAGTCTGTGAGCTGAAATTGCCCAGTTAATGAGAATTTGCTTACTGGCTTTCCTGTATCACCTACTCTGGAAAGGTAGAGCTCAAGTTTACTGGGCTACTCAGAGCACAAAAGTATCCAGGTTCAATCCCAGAACAGTATTCAAATAATCTTACTCTCACAGAATGGTAATATCAGAAGTTGGGAAGTGACAAGTATTCTTTAGAATACTGAAGAGGATTCATTTAGGATGTACTCATGTAGTATTTTGAAGTTGGTGTAAACAACTTGATAGCAAACACAGCATGGTACTGACACCACGCTAAAAAGAGGTGGATACATTAGGATAGCCCAATGGAGGGGGTCTGCTGAAAGCAGCCAGGCAACTTTGGAACAGTTTTTCATTAACTCAGAGCACATATTGAAGCTCCAAAATATCTTAATACTTTCCACAAATGCATAATTTCTGGTTGAGCTATACATGTAACACTCACTAAAAGGGTGCAGTCTTCACAAGTATAAATTATTTCAGTGGTTACATTCTTGACTGAAATTTAAGGTTTGTTATTATGCTATGCACACAGTTTGCTGGTATTTAAAGCAACAACAGTAAAGTATAAGAGGGAATTCATCCACCATCCCAGACTGGAGGGCTGTTGGAGCTCTGCTGAAGTAAAACTCTCCTTTGCTGGGCACAATCTGGCACATTCCACTTGCAAGCCTTCACATTAGACTTTCTTCTCATTTTATCACAGCAAGTCAGAAGTACTCCTTGTCATGCTAAGGCAAAAGTGTAACCAGGCCAGTATATGTCAAATTATGTCAAGGGAAAATGAGCACTAATCAAACAGAATGGGAAGCTGGCCTTCAAGGTTTGTGGGTTTCCCCTCCGCTCTTTTTGGCAACATATCCCTCAGTTGTCTATGGATGTGAACTCCCTATGAATAAATCAGACATCATCATAACTGACATTTCTAATGACTAGTGATCTATCTATAAAACAACACCTTTTTTTTAATCTTATATCCAGGGCTTAATTTTTAACAGAGATGTGACTCAGGTTCTGCATGTGAAATTGGGCTCTAGCCCAAAGCCTAAGGTAAACATAAAATTAATGGAAAGACACCACTTGCTTTTGTTGGAATTTTGAACAGATCATGGTTACCGGGCCTGCTTTAATGTATCTGCAAGTAGGCAGGAATAGTCATCCAAACAATTTTCTGTATCCACATATTCTGTCTGTACCCATATGAGCAATTACAGCAAGCAGGTACCCAAATTTAATCTAGAAAGTGGAGTCTTAAGTTAAAAGAAATTAAAGCAAGCAGCAAAAACTACTGGAATATAAAACAATTTATCCAGATATCGGACAAAATGGAAGCTTTATTACCATATTACATTTCTAGCTTCTACAGTCAAACAACACAGAGAAATTATGTGCTATTTATTCATTTTATTACATTAGGGAGCAGTTATGTCTACTTCAATAATGTAGATTTAGAAATTTGAGGCTGTTAACATAGCTCTGATGCTTCCAAAGCAAGCATAGCTCAAGATTTCAGTGTAAGGAATTTGATAATAATTGTCATTAAGAATCATTTTTAAAAGTTAAGGAGAGAGAAACGGAGAAAATCCAGACAAGATGAAGGACACAAAGGAGCAGGTAAGAGCTAGGGATGCCTTTCCCCACCCCTGTATTGATTTTTAGCAGCCTTGCTACTGGAAAAATAGAGTAAGCTGGCAAAATTATACTTTGCTCTTATGTAGGTGTGTATTGTAGTACTTACAATAGCTGTCAAGTACTCGATGCTGCAAGTACCTAAGCTAGGACATAAAGACTCTAAGAGGCATATTTCTAAACTCCACATGAAACCTGGGAATTAGCTGAAGCTATTTGAAGTAGGGCTGATTACTATTACTAGTGTTTACCAGCTTCCAAAAAATAAATGACAGGACACAGATGGGAGCTGACTGTGATACTGTTGGGATGAGAAATTTCCTGGAAGATGTGGAATAAGAGTAATACATAAAATTTAGCAAAGATTCACTATCAAATTTCTAGCATTTTTACTCATTTCTGTATCTGCACTATTTACTATTCCTCCAATCTTAATGGGAATCAGCCCTTTATTATGTTTCTAAAAGGGAGGAAGATTGTCTTATAGGATCAAGCTCTCATACAGAAGAAATACATCACAGAACTACCTTACTTAAAACACTGGGCAGCTTTGAAATGTGTCTTCCTCCTAAGATTCTAGAACAGGAAGGTATGTATGAGTCTGGTATTTCCTAAAAGAGGAAAACAAACAAAACACTTTCAATTCTTTAACTCACATAGTATTTCCTTGTCAACCTGTACTTCAGATTATACTGATTTTTTTTAAAGCATCTCAATATTAAGCAAACTTTTGAAGGAAAAAAAAGCAGTTGTACCCTAAAGCTTACTCTAGAAGAATCATTTTGTAATTATGAGGATGCTTAAATTCAATGTTCTTACATATATCACTCGTACATGAATGAGAAGTGTTACTCATACCCCAACCTTAGCAAAGGTTTGGTTTTCATTTTAAAACAGTATTGAATATTTACAGTTTAGAACAGGGAAAAACAGACATTTTAGCAGTTTAATTCTTAGCTGCTTTTTGAGTGTTGGCAAGATGACATTGGCAAATATCACAGTTTAAAATTACAAATTATTCTAAATTACATATTTTGATAGCATGCATTGTACTTTAAAGCTTTATATAGGTAATCTATAAATATCTTCCACAATTATTTTATATCCAAAATGAGATAAACCACATATTTCTGGTTTTGTTTTCTAAATCTCTATATTTAGCAGTCTAAGTAACTGCCTTTCTGAAGCATAGAAGCAACATTATATGCACCCTCTCTTTCCAGGTGAGGAAAACATAAGCTAGCCAGAACTCTTATGTGCCTGTATCTAAACTAATAGAAAAAAATACACAAATAAAACCTTTAAAAAAACCTATATTTCATTTATGGCTTCCTAGTTTTGCTTTATCATGGGCATAACTAACACTTAGCTGTACTTAATCATGATTGATGCTGAGTGTCAGTATGATTGAAAGAGTATTATGATGAAAATGTGAAACTGAATCAACTTTCACCTGGACTGCAGACTTCACAACCACAATAACAGGTCCCAAGGCTCTTGCACTACTCCTTCAACTATCCAGAAAAAACAAGTAATTCCTCTGACAGAGTCCCATTTCCCAGCTTGTGCTAGAGCTCTGAAGCCTGGCATGGAAGTAGACATGCTTTTTTTGGTGTCTTTTTCAGAGCGAGATGATGGATCGAAGCCATGTAAGACAGCAGCATGAATGAAATTCAAGATAAGCAAGAAACCATTTCCTCAGATGCTAAGTCCATTAACCTTATTTTGTTATTCTACAGTAATTGATAAAAATTGCAGTCATTCAAAATACAAAGATCTCTTCTGGATGGTCTTGAGGCAGGATAGAATAGGAACTGTAGACAAGGAAAGCAAATGCATTCAAGAGCACTTTCTTCTAGCACTAATCCTAGTGCTAGCCTTTATATTAGACCACTTAATACCCTTGTGGGCTTTCTGAGAAGAGGTCAAGGTCACCTGCTACATGATCAACTAAGGAACTCCATATCCCTAATTAGCTGTAGATATGAAAAGCAGAATTTGAACTTTTACAGGCTTGGACAGGATATGACAGGGAAAGCACTGTGTCAGCATTTAAAACTGCATGAATTACAAATGTTAAAATACCAACAAAAAGCATGATAACAGTGATTTATAATTTCAGAGTGCAAATGTCTAGTAGAGAATGCTGTACTGAAATCTAACATTAACCTTTCCATTCATAGCTTGACTTGGGTCAAAAAAGATAAAAAAAATCTTTCAGTTTCCAGAGATAATACAATCATAGACCATTATTTTTCCTGCATAGGTTTATCCTAAGAACATGGAATATGTTGTTTGCTAATTTCCTGACTGAAGCCATCAATAAAAATTAGCATTTAGGGCTCTTTGAAGCTGATTCTACTTAGTCTGGGAATCAGTGTAAAGGGAGTTGGGGAATATCTAATATAAATTGATGATGCTTTTACTATGCATCTCATTAAAGTCATAGAGACCTGAAATTTATGCCAAGGGTAAATAACATAATGGTATGATATATGGACAGCTCATTAAAATCTAAAGGTGAAGGACTACCAAAAATGATTAGTTAACAGTATGAACTTTTTTGTAATACCCATGTTTTGTAATACCCATGTCATGAGTATACAGAACATAAATTGAATACACCCTTAACACAGCTTCAAAATAAGTATTTAATATTCTTCAAGTATGGGGTACTTCCTTATTTCAAATTGTTGCTAGAGGCAAAAAAAGCCTAAAAAAGACAGTATAGCAAAAATTTGCAAAGCTAATGTAATTAGACTGAAAGTAGCATGGCAAGATAAGTTTCTAGGAACCAGCAGCAGTAGAAAAGCAAAAGAATTTGACAGAAAGAGACCAACTAAAAAGGAAAGAAATATTTAAAGGGAAATATTTCCACTTAGTTGGAGAATTCTTCTTAGAACCTAATGTATAAATGCTTCCTTCAAAGCATACTTCCGGAAGGGAAAAAAAGAGGCTATTTTTCTAATATAAAACTACATTTTTTTCCAATATACCTCAATTGTGCATTTGAGTTGCTGGTCTGATGAAGTTGCTTCTGATGAAGCTGAACTGCTAATAGAGAGTTACAAGGACAAGCTGGGCTAAGATGCCTTAGCATTTAGAAGAGTTTAGAGCAGCTCAGGGAGAAACAGGAACAGCAAGAGTTTCCTTAACCAGCCACTGACAACAGAACTGATTCATTACTTGTATTGAATGTTAGAGGCTGTGCTATAAGACAGCAAAAATATCCTTCATCTCTAAACTGGGAAGGACTGAATTCCATCTTTGGGAAATGCCTCCTTTTCCTAGAAATGTCACCCCTCCAGTATCATCCTTTAATCTTGATTATTACAGTCTACACTGTCTTTATCTGAAGATATAATCTTGACCTTACAAACACTCAACAAGTCTTCCAAAACTCTTTGAGACTTTCAACACAATCTGATCTATTTAGTTAACAACCTATTAGCCATTACTAGAAACACTGGAATAATCATAAAGCAACTGCAGATGCTGATTAGATTGCAAGGTGTAAGAGGTTACATGTTCCTAATGTACTAACTTGTCTAGAAAATTACAACAAAATCCCTATCCCCAAATCCCTAACAAATGAGTCAGATGCTACCAAACTGTATTTGTTCTGAAAGTCTGGAAATCTGATTAACAGACATATATCATAGTCTTCTTGGGCACTTAAGTTCCATATAATTTATGTGGCTTAGTCTCATCCTATTTTGAAGAATAGCGACTTCTGTCTCAGTCCACAACCACTTTGGTTCTCTGACTTTCACTTTTTTTTTTTCTTACACAATTCCACATAAGTCACCTCTACATGCCTAAATGGTGTTGGCTCTTGCTCTGGATCATTAGATCTGCTTTAGAATAAAGGAGACTTGCTTATGAAAGCCCTTAAACTTCTGGTTTAATTTTAAGAATATCTGCTTGTTAATTTCTATATACAAAAAACACTTAATTTCCTCCAAGTTGTAGGGTCTCAGTTGTGTGAAATCAAGAGGATTACTTAAGTCATTCCTTTATCATCTAAGTCATTATCACATACAGGTGCTCAGTAACTTAGTTCAAAACTCAATGGACTCTAGCCCTTTCCTGCTAGATGGGTGTCCATATTCCAGAAACAGCCAGAGTAGGAGCTCATCAGGGCCACCTCAGCAGGGACAAACAAGCATTAACTGGGTTTCCTGATTAACTACACTGTCAGATTCAAAATCATTAACTCAAGAAGAGATGAGAGGAGTATTAGGGGACACCACAAGAGATCTGTATTATCACTTCACCTGCTGCAAGTGACCTGTGGATAAGACTTGCTTGGCATCTTAGCCATTTCAAGACACAGCTTACATGCTTTGGAAATCTTATTTCTTGTTCAAATATTAAGATACACTTGGGGTGCCTATATATTTCAAAATCCACCCTCTGCCCCCCCCCCCCCCAATAATATATTTTTAGCAGTTCTGCAGCATCCAACATAGCTGTACAATCTTTTCAGGACATGCAAGATATGCTGCATTACTTCAAGCTACTAAAATCTATAATCAACTGCAGAGTCACATAACCACAGCAAAAAGTAACCGCACTTAAATCACATTGTGAAAGGGTAGTATGATAGGACTCCGTAAATACGTAAATCCCATTTTTTGTTCAAATTAATCTAATTTCCCAAGCATTCCTTCAAGATGTCTACCTTATTAAATGCAGAAACAGTATCTTCTTACCTCAAAAATTGAGGCCATCTTAAAATCAGCAATACTATGGTTTAATTCATTACCTTACTTTTATAAAACCGTTGAGTCAACACAACTGAAAAGTTCTGTTTTCTTCTGTATCATCAACAACAAGAGCTCTAGGCCAGACCAGTGAGTACAACAAGCACCTCAAGACACAAACCAAAATGGCTGCACAGCTGCAACAACACTTATCTAAACCTTTGTCATCACTGATGATGCATAAGATGAAAATAACCCACTTGATTCAAATTACAGTATTCTTGCCAGTTTAAAAATAAAGCTCTCTTCATTTAATTGTAATCTGTGTATGCACATTCTGAAAATTACTGAAGTGAAAAACATGAATTTCACAATGGCAATTTTACAGATGCATTTACAGAAGATCTTCCACTTTAATATAATTTATCCTGCATTGGAGGTGAATACTCCTTGAAGGAACAAAATATTCTGCAACATATAATTATTTTTTCTTTCCTACTTCTTGTTAGTCAAATCTACCACAGACATGCACCTACTACAGACTACATCCTGTGTTTTAGTGTTCAACTTGCTTGACTAACCTGATAGCCTTCTATGATGGAATGACCGGCTGGATAGATGAG
>NW_010584448.1:0-14945 GCF_000705375.1 Tinamus guttatus | reverse complement strand
AAGTTGACCATGAGGCAGCAGTGTGCCCTCGTGGCCAAGAAGGCCAATGAGATCCTGGGCTGCATTAAGAAGAGTGTCTCCAGCAGGCCGAGGGAGGTGATCCTGCCCCCCTACTCAGGCCAGGTGAGGCCACATCTGGAGCATTGTGTCCAGTTCTGGGCCCCACAGGACAAAGGGATGTGGAGCTGCTGGAGAGAGTCCAGCGCAGGGCCACAAGGATGATCAGGGGCCTGGAACATCTGCCCTATGAGGAGAGGCTGAGGGAGCTGGGCCTGTTCAGCCTGGAGAAGAGAAGGCTGAGAGGGGACCTGATCAGTGTCTATAAGTACCTCAAGGGAGGGAGTGAAGAGGATGGGGATGGCCTCTTTTCACTGGTGGCCACCAACAGAACTAGGGGAAATGGCCAAACTGAAACACCAAAAGTTCCACAGGAACTTAAGGAAAAATTTCTTAACAGTGAGGGTGACAGAGCACTGGAACAGGCTGCCCAGAGAGGTTGTGGAGTCTCCTTCTCTGGAGATCTTCCAAACCCCCCTTGAACGGAGTCCTGTGCCACATGCTCTAGGTGACCCTGCGTGTACAGGGGGGTTGGACTAGATGACCTCTAGAGGTCCCTTCCAACCTTAAGAATTCTATGATTCTATGATCTTGGCTGCTTGGTAGAATCAAAAATTATAGAAGTCAACAAAAATCGTAATAAATGGTAAAGACTGCATTTTTTGTATTATTTTTGATATAAAAGTATAGTCCATCACTTATAAATTTAAGGTATGTACATTTTACAAGTAAGAATCTCAACATTGCAAGATGCTGCCAGTTTTCACTTACACTGGGAGGCATACCTGAGAGAATGTTTTATTTTTTAAAGAAATTGATTAGCTCAATACCTGTTCTTCATTAATAATCAAAAGTAAGTAGCTACGATTTCATTCTAGTAGACACTAAGCACCTCAAATGCTGAGTTCTGGCAAAGTACAACATAGACATTTCCATAAAAGAATCAAAAAACCTAGCACTGAAAAAAGAATGCCAGAGCTCCACTTTTATCACATGATTAGAATGGCCATTAGAGATAAACCAAAGTTGTTTGCTATATCTTGCAGCTTTGTATCTTTTTCAATCTCCTTTAAGATACTTCAAGATAAGGGGTGTAGTGAATACTTTCCAAATTTTGCCTTAGGACTAAGGTGGATTCTCACTGGAGAACTGCTCTCAAAACCTCACTATTAGTGCTCTGCACTTTAACCTTATCTTACCTCATCTTTTAATCTTATTTCCTTTCCTTCTATAAATCCACTTAACTATTTAGTTTCTTCTCATCACTAGTTGTCCTCTTTCCTTCCACGTACTGAGTAATCTCACAATTTTACTTTCATTTGTTCAATTTAGAAGTCCCATATTAAACCTGTACTACCTGGTTTAAAGCCTTCTGCCTGAAACAGCTCCACCTCTTTAGGTGTGAGCAACTAGCTGTCAACAGCAATCAAAAAGAGGCTTTAACATGCATGGTCTATCAGAACAACCAAGCCTAAGGGCTCCTTCCCACCTTTCTTACCACAGGACAGACCCATCCATGCTTATGTTTGTTTATTCTTGCTGTCTCACTTCAGATGCTGGAGATGCAAACGCAACTCCCTGTCCAAGTGTAAAAACTCAGCAGCATGCAATCAAGTGGGCCAAGAACAGAGGCATGTGAGAATGATACATCCTGGCATAGCTCTGTTCATTGGTGGCAAAATGAAAATTCAGGTGTAAATTGTCTCAACTTAAAACCAGTCCTGTTTCATATGGAAAAACTAAGACAAAAAACTCTGGACTTACTCAAGTTATTGTCATATATATTCAAAATTAATGAACTTTTCCAGAGTTTCTTCATTTGAATCCCTGTGTGGTTTTTTTAATAGATTTTTTTATAATAGTGATTTTGTTATCTCCAGAAGAATGAAAAAGCTATGAAGTATTTAAGAATTTAATTTCAAACAGATAGATGAACAGGAGTGCACTCTAAATTATAAATAGGAAAATTGAATGATAAGAAATATGCTTTCATTACTTTATAAGTACAGTAATAATGCTTGTTACCTTGGGCCAGAAGATTATTGGCAACCAAAGTTTAATCATCAAAACAAAGATTTTTGTGTATCTGGGAGATGGTTGTTTCCCTAGTACAATACATTTCTTCATATTTTGAGCTTTGACTAATAAACATTTAATAATGATTATATTAAAATTTACTGTCCTTTGGGCTTGCTTTTGATGTATACCGTATAAAACAGGTGTCTTGTATTTTACTGGCACTGGGGCTTTCTGGTTTGCACTGAGCTTAGAATTATTAGTTTAGAATCCAGTTGCTATCTTTGTTATTACTTTGTAAAGTTCTAATTACAACTGGGGGAGTCTAAAGAAGCAATAAGCTTTATGAATAGCTCTATGTCTTTTAGACGCATGATTGCTATTCACTTTCTTTCACTTGTTTTATTAAGTGGAGAGAAGCAAAGAAATATTTGAATAATCTTGTGTGTTTGATCTTTGTGTGTTAGAAAGAATTTATTAAAAATAAGCATATGGAATGACTCCCTGTCAATATTCACTCTTAAGGTATTAAAATGTGGATGGCTCTAATTAAAGAATTTGAGCAAAATTTATTTAAAAAATCTCCATAGAGCATTTAGACTATATTACTCAAGTATGTTAGGTGAGAAGGGATTTCTCAAGTCATCTAGTCCAGGCTGCTTCCCTAATACTTTCACACAAAAACCTCAATGTTACATCACACTCTTATGCACCTCTTACTGAGGCCCAAATGATCTGTAATTGAATGACTGATCTTAACGCCAAAAATCTTTACTACTACCTAACTTTAAATATCCTTTTTCATATACATTTTTTCATTTACAGAGTTGAGACTTTCCAACATTAATGGAATAATATGCAAGTGCCCTGAACTCTACCTGCTAGACAAATATATTTCTGATATAATAGCTTTCAAAGATGTTGCTCCAAAGTTGTTGCAGAGCAAAGATGCTCTACACATCTTCAGATAGCTCCATAAATATTGCATACAAAATCAGTCATTGCACAGAATGATTACAAAAGTGACTTTGGACTTCCTTCTAGCACTTCCTCCTGGCACATCAGTAATGAAATGGGATCACAGTAGGACTGCAGGGATTTCTAGAAGAAAACACTAATGCAGGACATCTGGAGGACTGGTATATTCACCATTCAACTATCACACTTGCAATCTGATAAATAAAAACAGAGTGAGGTACATGGGATTGAGCATCTTGGGCAAGAAGGAAAGTAGATGAAACGCCTGTATCCAACAATTAGCTGGCAGAGGAGAAGCATATAGTTAGAGATGTGTAAATAATTGATTTTTTTTTCAATTTAGCAACTGACTTGAAAAATCAAACATACAAATTCAGACTAACTGACCCAGAATAGAAGCGTTTGGGTCTCTCCCCCAGCCCTCTTTTCAAATACACTGAATGTGACAGGCTATTGAATCTTTTTTTTTTTTTTTTTTTAGCTTGAGTAGTTAGGATTGATCAATATAGCAGACTGGTTTCAGCTAATGAATCAAGGAACAGTCCTTCTCAGAAGGCCTCTGGCTACTTTTGAGAAGTATGAGATGCCTCAGAGCTCAAGACCATCTTACAAATTAGATAAAGATTACAGGTCAGTTCCCCAGCCCCTAGGCTTACGAAACCAGAAATGCCTCACTTTAGAGTGATCAAACAGCATTATTCTGACAGTTCAAAACTCTCTTCTCTTTCTCCTAAAGTAACTCTCAAATTCAATCTGGATTTATGCAGTTTTAGTTCAAAGTAAATATGTGCAATTTTTCTGCTCGGATAAATTGCTTTTTTTTGTTTGTTTCCAAGAAGGGTTTTGAGACTTTTCCCCCTGAGCTCTATTATAATCGGAAGCAGATTATATTCAGCACTGTGGGCTATTTTCTTCTTCCCTTTAATGGTCAGCAGTCAAGTGGAAAGTCAGCCAGCTGGAGAAAATATCTTCCCTGTGCTAGGCCATCCCTATGGAATACTCATCACTGATGTACTTAGGAGGCCACAAAATGCCATGCTGTTTTACCTCCATCAAATGCTCATCTTTGGCAGCTCTAGGTAACTTATTCCTTTGACAGCTTTGGCAACTTCTTCCAAAGTCTAAAAGCAAGAACACTAATCTTGAAAAGAGAAAAACTGGACTTTGGATTTTTAATTAAATATAGCAGCTGCTAGACTTAAGTGTTATTACTGCTCAGTAAGATTGTTCAGTTTGACTAACTTCAAGTTACCCTTGCTCGGCTGTGTGCATCTTTATATATTACCTATTTAGTGACTTATTAAAAGCAGCACAAGTATTTGTTAAACAAGTAGCAGTTAACAAGTACTTGTTAAAAGCTGAAAATTCAAGTTGAATGCTCCATACATTGTAGAATATTCTTGAAAACTTTTGGACTAAGCAACCAAAGCTTAGGGTCTGCCTCTGCAACACAAGTTCCACACACTTGCTGGTATAGCCTGCGCACTACCATAAGGAGGGCATCCTGCTACTGCAGATGAGTATCACTTCGAGTTCTGAGCCAGTTTCTTACACAGCTTCCAAGGAGGAATAACAATTTTGGTTTAATCCACATATTTGGTTTAATTCACAAAACTAAAAAATTAAACAGTTGAAATAGATCTTTATGACCATAAAACTGTTCACTACTTGTTAAAAAACCTCAAGCTAAATCTTAGGATTCTCCTGAACTACACTGAAAAACCTTTGATACGGATGGTAGTTTGAAGATAGGTTCATCATCTGACCAAGGGAATTTGATGATCAGTAGGATGATCATTAGTTATTTAGTATTGGTTGCCTTGATGTCACATGGTTCTGCCAAATAAGCCTCTGCCATGGCAAATATACCGCTGCTGTTCTCTCTCTTGTGCTGGAAGATAAAAAATATCTGAATTTCCAAACGGGAGTGACAGTTCCTCAAGTTACAGCATGTTCGATGTTTCTCCTTGACTTCGTAAGTTCACAAATGGAGCAGGGATAAGATCTTTCTCTGCAATACTCTAATGAGTTTTTCTACACTGTACTTATATGTATAAAGCGTAACCATTATGCTTAGAAGATTTTTAGTCCTCAAAATTTCCAATTCACTTCTGAGACTCCTCTCTTTTACAATATGAACACACGTTCATTCACACATTTTAATTAAAGGAGAAGGAATTAAATATATACAAAAATATAATACAGTAGTATTTAGCTGAGGCACCTTATTTTTAAAAAAGTATTATCTGTAACAAGCTGTGAGTGAAAACTGAACAGAAGTCACAACATTAAGTTAATGAATAGAACTTTCAGGTAAAGGATTCCTACTGCAATATTACATAGTAGTACACAGCTCAAAATAATCAGACTCATCATTAATGGTGCTATAAAAAAGGCAGCAAAAACAGATTCAGACCTCAGGCTGATATAGGAACATTTTACTGTAGTCTTTATTGATCATACTATTTTTTCCACATTTGAGAGCTGTGATGATACATACCTATTTTATATCAGTTTTTTTTTTTCTTCAGTCTGTAAGCATGGATAATAGTCAAAGACCACAAAAATGCAATATAGCTTTCTACAGCTACCAAGTTATATACGCTTTCTGGGGAGTCAGCTCAAGCAACTGAAATGAAGATATAGAAAATAACACTCCTTTTTGTGCTCTTTCGGGCTGAGATTTTTTTCTAAAAACTTAATATAAAATTCAAGATCAGCAACTAAATTCGACAGACTTTTTGAATATTGTACTGCAGTTCTGGATCTCCAGTAGGGTGGAAAAATAGTAGATCTATAATAGAACAATAATGACATCTAACCAATGCTTTTGTAAGAGTACCAGCTCAGGGGTACTAAGATTCAACTGACGACCTATAAAATGAGGGGAAAATATGATCACTAAATACAAGGACACCAGTTCATCAGTTCAATCTTAGAAAATCCCAAATTAGGACATTGAGAACTAAATAGATTCTTACCCAGGCAATTACTATCAGTCACTGTCCTTGACAGGGTAAACTGGGCAAGATTAAACTTTAATTTTCTTCTTCCTTAAGCTAATGGTTATTTGTTATCTATTTCCATTGTTTAAACTAGGTTTCAGATCAGGGCCTAGGATTACATCTGGATAAATGTAGGCAAGTTGAGCAATACAACAGATTAATTTCTGTTTATCAAGTAATCTAAGTTACCTACAATAAAATTGAAGAAATAACCTATTTACTCTGTTTAATCCTGATGATTTAGACATTTCTATTAGACTCACTCTATTGCCAGCCTTGGATCAACTGAGAAATATAATTGAGCTACCATAGGTTTGTTGCTTAGAGAACGCAATCAGATCATAAAGAGCTTTCTAGTTCTGTCATGCCTTAAGAAATCATGGACCAATTTTTCAGGTAGGTGGGACCTAAGTGAGAGCCAACTGCATTCCAGAAACTGTAAAAACAGCATATAAAAATCTAGAGCCTCAATGAAGCATTTAAACTTTGAAATCTCCAAGTACTTTTTCAGAAAAGAGATGTTTTTCCACTGACTGACAGACTTTGAATCAGGCCCTTTCCTCTTTCTCTGAGGGGCAAGAAAAGACAGAATTAAAAATAATAAAAAAAAAAATAATAAAAATGTCCTTCAAAACTCTTGCAACCAGCTAAATAAATCTTTCAAGGATCCCAGTGGCATATATTAGGTAAGCATTTCCTCAACTGGACACTGAATCTTCCCTCTGATAGCTGTTGTTATGCATATTCAGACATTCAAGAAATAAGGAGTTCACCTTAAATGCATTAGGGGGTTAATTAGGTTTCCAGTAATCACTTCTCTAAGTCCTCCTCCATGCATAACATTTACCCTGAATCATTGGGGGATGGTTGGCTGCTGTAAACATGAACCATGACAACTACAAGTAATATTGGCAGTACAGTGATTTAAGGTTAAGGTCATTTAAAGATAATGTCTACTCTTCGTTGTTCAGTCTCATACAGTGCACATGGCCTAAGGACAGCTATTTATTCTGTAACTTAATGAGGATGCTTACAAGTGCGCTTCTAATGGCTTATTTTTTGGGGGGAAGGGCACCTCATTTTGCTCAACAAGTTTATGAATTGACTCTGACACTTTGAATCTGTTGAACCAATTCCATTGCTTTAAAAAAGTTACACTTCTAGAAAGTTTCATGCCGTGAGAATTTGAGTAAATTTTAAAGCAGAGACTTTCATTTGGGCAGTATGGTTAAACTTATCAACCTGTAATTAGACAAATTTACAAATGCAGTTGTAAGCAAAAAGGATCACATCTTTTTTCCCCACCAACATGGAAGTGGGTCTTCCCAGAGCACCATCACTATCCTCTTTATTACCTGGGCAGAATGGTATGCAAAAAACATTGTTCTCTTATTAATATGATTCCATTATAATGACTAATTAAAATAAGGTTAATATGATCATCATATACTTCCTATATCTATTTCATTCAGTTTCCACAAATGAGACTTCAAAGATATCGCACATCTTCTCTTAGAGTTTGCCACTACTCTAACTATATGCCAATACTGCATGTTATACCCTTTCAAACACATATCCATGGGATCCAGATGTCCTTTATTTTGCCCTGATAATGCAAGCACTTATGAATTTTGGTAAATTGATGCACATTGTAAATAATCACATAAATGTTTGCAAGACCATGTCTTGGCATACAAATTAACAGCTAATGTTATTTACCTTTAGTCATAGCACAGTATGTCATGTGCATAGTTTTATTTTTCCAATTTACTATGTCAGATTCCAAGAATAGCAGAGTTGCAATAATGTAAGTGGGAGAAAAATATGAAATCTCATCTATGACAGTGTTAAAATATTTTTAATAAGTTATGTTATGAAAATAAAGAGCCATTGTTATACAAGTTATTAAAATGCAATTGATACTTACTTCAAACTCAAAATATTACCCAAATTCAGTGCAGTTCTTTTAAATGAATATCTGATAAAAGAATGTAATCACAATGCAACCAAAGAGGAAAACAGAAGAGCCTATTGAATTGATAAAAGCAGAACCGATAGAGAACAAAATGTACTATTTCTGCGTATTAGACAACACTATGTTGTTCAACAAAGCCCTTTTACTTAAAAAAAAAAAAAATGAATCCTAAAAGAATAGAAGAGACTACCATAGCACAACAGGTTATCATCTAATCTGTTTTCTACATAGTATAGAGAATACACTTTTCATAAAGTTTCCTGTGCCTTAAGATTTTGACTACAATTACTTCTGGGAATAGCTTTGACTGCTGGTGTCAACCCTTTAAATCCACGTGTACTACAAAACCAGTCTCTCCCCTTCACCCCACCCTCCTTGTCTGCACTGTCTGACCTGTCTTGCTTCCAGAAACATTTTATGTTCATGACCAGGTTAACCACCTTGGCATTAGGGAAACCTAAAAGAAAATTAATAGAAAAACCTCCAAAAATGAATTACCTTCTAGATTTCCCAATTTCATAACCACTGGACTAAACGGTTGAGCTATCACTTCCTTATCCTTTCCATACCTCAGCAGCTCTTGAATCCCTTGCTTCAAAGTGGCATGCCTCCAACCAAAAGTAATAAAAATCTAGTTCATAATTTTAGGTGCTATCTTGCACTGAAGTACATAATCTAGTATCTAATCTGCCAGTTTACCAGACATTTGATTTGGAATTATATAGAATTTAGGTCAGAAGGCACCTCTCAAGTCATTGAAATTAAAGCATGGAAAGCCTTTCCCTTAGGCATTGCCCTTGACAGGAAGGGTTCTGTCAGTTTGTCTGCACCATTGCTTTTCTTCAGCCCCCCAAGCTGGGAGCTTCTGCCCACATTCTGCCCTGTTCATAGTTATAGTCGCTACAAGACACTAAGGAGAACACCTGTTATGGAGCCTGGCTCTGTCTGGAAGGAAGCTGAGATCCAGTTCCACAGGTTCTCTGCACAGGTTCCACCTGATAGCAGAGCACAAGAACATTAGGTTGCCCAGAGCCCAACATTGCAGCATCTAGCGCAACACAAGCCTACTGAATAAAAAGCAGATGTAAGGATAAGATCAGTTTGTTAGTCTCTGCTGGCATCAGTACTGTTTGTCTGAAAAGCCACAAAAGCTACAACTACAGAAGCTAACAAGATTTTGTAATCAGGACCTCTTTTAGGCCATCCAGACCCATGCAGTCTCCTGCAAGCATCCACACCAACAAGAGGACTGATTAGGGCTGGAGCACTACACATCTTCAGGGGCTTCCAGCATCCCTTCCCTTAGCCAGGGATAGTATGGATGGGCTATGGTAGAGACATCACATTCATTTTGTAGGGCATTTACTAGAGAAAGGCAACTTAACATTTAGCCCATTTATCTTAAACTATTTATCCTAGACTGCTACTACATTGTAGTTCATTAACAATTAAATGGCTTCACACTAACATAGACCAAAGGCCTGTGCAATAGCCTTAACTTACATTTTGAAGTTGGCAGTAAGTTTTCATGAGCCAGAACGGTACTTTAGTAAATGACATCATCCTATTGTTGAATTTAATTATTCCTTTAAATGTCTCTACATCAAATTTTCATAATAAAGTTAAAAAATATCTAACTTTACCTACTCCTATTTTCTTATTATTTTAGATGACTTTAATTATTCATTGAGCCAAGGGGTAAGAAGGGAAAAGCCTCACTAAGTTTTAATAAAAAAAAAAAATCACACAACAATATAATGTTGGAAGAACAGGCTTCATAGCACAAGGCAGCAACACTCCGCTGGGTTTTAGAATCACATGTGATGACTGAGCAACCTAATCAAAGGGGTACTAGTTGCATGGATTACTGAATAGCATCATCTGCAGCAAACCTTACGAACATTCGCTCCAGCTGAATTAAGTTCTGGAAAGATGGGGAACTGTCTCAGAACTATGGCAAAAGGAGAAGCGTATTTACCTGAATCAGATAGATCACTGCCTTTCATCTCATCAGCCACACCATATTCCTTTATCCCAACAGTTCTTAAGAGTTTTCTCTCTCATCCCTACTTGTTCAACTGTAAAATTATTATTACTGTTATACTGATACAGCTTATTCCCCATATATCCTTACAATAGAGATTGTGCAGGCACAAAAACGCAGCTGTAATGTCACTGGACACAGGGAAATTAAACCTCTTCTAAAAATTGCACACAGGCACATGTATACATGTACATAAGCATGGACCACAAAGTAATTTTTCTGGCTTCAAACCAACCTCAACAGCAAAAGAGACCAAAAGGAGTACTGATGGAATGAAGAGCTAACCAGTCTTCCATTAGAAAGGAGAGGAGGCAGAAGAACAAGCAAGTTTCACTTGAGCCCAACTACAGGTGTATGTGTACACCTATCCAACTAGGCAAGGGAAATAAGAGTTCCGATCAGCTTCCTACCGATTGAACAGCAGTTAAAGAATTATACTGGTTAGAGCAACAGAGAAAAAGCTCTGCTGTTTGCATTGGGGATAAATAATTTGTAATATTACTTTCTCCCATCACTACAACAGTAATTTCATTTAAAGGACTGCATTCTTTGGACATTACATTTCAAAACACACCAACCAAAGCTCAGGAAAATCAAATGCTCACCAATTTGGAGGAAAAAACCTCCAAGACATATGGAGAAAGGTTAAGATAGGTCATGTTCATTCTAGAGCAAAAAAAGACTACCAATAGATGTAGCTGTCTACAGGTACATAAAGGGATGATGTAAAGAGGAAAGATCAATTATTCTCATTAGCCAAGAAAAACAGTACAAGATGTAGTGGGCTTAGCTGGAGAAAGGATATTTTAAGTTACATATTTGGAAAAAAGCTGACAAAATATAGCAAAGGGCCATTGAAAAGCTATGTTTTAGACTTGATATCCTTCTAGGGAGACCAATTCACAAATAATTAAATCTTGTTTTGGAATGATGACAAAGGTCAGCAGAGATGTCTAACTAAATGTACCTTTCAAACAGCATAAATTTAGTTCATTGTTTGCTACACCAATAATGGCTTTAAGAGATGGAGAGAAGAGATGGAAATTAAAGTGAAGTTAATATTAATATCTGGAAAGGAAACAATGGTAGTATGATCTGATAAATAAGGATATTTTCAGTAGCATTGTAGCTAGAGAGAAGCCACATTTCTGAATCTGTAAAACTATCAGCTGTACACAATATGGAGAACATTCCAGCATCCACAAGATGCTTAAGTGTAGTTTATCGGTCATAGTGTTAAAATGATGAACTCTCTCAGCTGCAGAATTATTAAAATACTATTACTGGCATTAGAAGCATTGTCAAGATCAAAAGTACCTGATCAAAAACAGCCTCCTTACCTGCACTTAACAGCAAATTACCAGACAATTTGAAGGTTCCCTTGCTGGTAATGTTTTCACCTGCTTAGTTTGCTTGTCAATGGCACAAGGATTAAATCTTCTCTGCAGTTGGTATTTAATAAATGCTTAAACCAAATCAGAAAAAAAAGCAAAGAATATGCCAGTACCGAAGCAGTTGCTCTAGAAGCTTACTTTCATTTTGATGACAGATAGGTTAGCATCTATTAAATAGTGCAAGTAAAACAGAGCAATAGAAAAACCACCCATTAATTGTGATAAATGGAATACTCAGAGGAATACAAATAGTTAAATTTGCTGATAATAAGATAGAAAGAATTGCCATTACTTCTAATGACCATATTGTTCAACCAGGCAATAAAGACAAAGGAAATTCTTAAACAGTCAAGGCAATACTAAGAACAAAGACAACACCACATGAGACAGGGCAAAGAGCTAAGATGCTTTGACTGTTTTTGATCAGCACATGCCAGGGCTTCCTACAACAGGAACAGGGCCTGTCCTAACTACAGACATCTCTGGGGAAACCTGTAAGAACATTCAACTATTCTTAGTGAGATTGGAAGCCCCAATGTAGACAAAGGAGTTTTCTGCCACTGTTCAGCAGAGCATCAATTCAACTTCTCTGAGAAACTGGAAGATACAACATAATGTTATGAACATGGCCAGTAGACTAATTGCAATCAGAACCCAAAACTCACTAAGTGAACCTTAACAAAGGTGAGAGTTTTCTAAATTCCTTCTTACATAAGGCAGGCAAAAGGAAGGCAACTGCTGTAAAAGGCCAGAGTAGAACCTTGAAAATCTGTAACAGAATCACCAAAATAAACTAACTGAAATAACCAATAACTGAATATAAAAACTTACTGGCAGGATTTTATTTTACATTCATATTAAGAAATAAGGTTTGATGAAGCTATTTTCTATGTTTTCTTTCCAAGTATTGTTTTATAGAGAGCTGAGACTAGCCAGTCAATTAAAAAAGTAAAAAGTTTCAATATACAGAAAAAGTTATTGAACATATTAAGAATATAATTTTAACTAACATTTTACTATGAATGCATAGTGATCAGAATTTACTGGAATTGTATATGTAAAGGTTGAAATGCAATTTAATCAGTTGCTCATGAAGACTTCTGCATTCAAAATAAGCCTTATAAAATAAAGCACAAAGTAAACTAATAAACAGCAGAATAATGTTGCTTGGAGACTGGACAACAGAAATTACTTCATGCACTTAGCTAGCTTTCCTCCCTTTGTTGCTCTGACCAACAGTTGCCAAGATCTGAAGTTGACCTATTCCTTACACCTTAATCTATATTTGTGCCCTTACAAAGGATAAGAAAAGGCTAAGGAAAAACCCAGGCAAGAATCTTCTTTATGTTCAATATGTAGCAGCATACCAAAACAAGTAGCACATTCTGTTCCAGTCTTAAAGAAGAATCAAAACCCCACTTTGGTTCTGCTTGGCATCAAGGATGTTTTCCCTTCTCTGCCACCAGTCTTATTCAGGCACTTCCAAAGAAACAAGATACAGAAATTCAGCAGTTTAGGAAGCAGTGAAAGAACTCCCATTTTGGATGAAGCATTAGTAGCTTTGGTCAAGAAAAAGTTTTAGAGTGCTGACTATGTTTGTGAAGTGTTTCAGTAGCCTTCTCTGAACTGCCATGGATGATCCCCCAATAAATATATTGTTTATACGTATTAGTCATCTTCAAAGATATTTCTATAAGGAAGCAATAAAACAAACTGTACTACAACTGAGTATCAATAATAGCTATGTCTGGAGTTAGCACAAAGGCATTGAAAAAACAGGCATACATTTCCTATAATAAGTATGGAAGACAATTTGCAATTAATTACTGTAATAATACTATAAATGAAGTGATAGTAGGTGAAATGCACAGCAATTGTCTTGCTAGGATATTTTTGTATACTCTAAACAAAAGACAATTATCCCTGAAATTTGGATTTTTAAGTTTAATGCATACTTAAACCAATATTTAGAAAATGCAATTCCTTAAGGAGATATATGTGTATATACACATGCATGTAGAATTGTAGTATGTCAACATGTATGTGTTAGTAAGTGGGCGGTTAGCTCCCACACAGACATTGACAATACAAGAAACATTGATGCTCAGGAAGAGAAACTTACAGTAATGATCCAGTAAGATTTTTCTAAGGATAATTTTATCCATCAAAGTACTACAGGCAAAAAGCAGTTCTTCATGCCTCAAATTTTTCTCATTTTATGTTGCTATACCTCTGATGTAGGGTGTTCTCTGCAAATAGCATCCATTTTTCTATGTATGAGGTCCTTGAGAAGGCAATTTTCAGGCCTTCACGCATTTTTAATGCTTCCCCCATACATACTCCAAAACTCCTCCAATTCTCAACAACTCTAGCAAACCATAGTTAATAATTAATCTTTTAATAAGTCATCTTTGGTCTGACTAGTACTTTTCTTTCTCCTCTCACCTTTTTGCTTGTTTATTCTGCAGAGGATGGTGTTTATTTCTTTAGCTACTGTTTTGCACTGGGTGATACTTTTGAGTTGACTGTTCAGTCTGATGCCAATAAATTTCAGAGTCATAGCTGTTAGGGAAATGCTCTCACATCTGAAAGGATAATTTGCATAGGTTTTATTTACAGTGGTTTATTTTTTTCCCCTACTTGCCAGAACTCCAAACATAGGTTATTTGAATGGGACCAGCTTTTGCAGCACACTCAATGTTACTAATGCATACAGGTGAAGAAGTTAATACAAAAGGCTTTAGAAACCTGAAAAATTACAAGCCTTGGGTTTTCTGAAATGAAACCATGCCTATGGCTGAGGCTTTCATACTGTCAATGTGGACAGCAAAATCTCAGTGATGGCTTTGGTAATTTTGGCCATTAACTTAAAATCACACTCAGCTGAATTCACCCAAACCCACATCCACCATCAAAAAATGCATTCCTATGACTGGATCTGACTTGCAGACACCAACAGAAATAGAAAACTAACTGACACTTTATCCACTTCAGCTGGGAATGAGATTGGGAATGTAGGTATACACAGGTATACAATATAACATGAACATACACAGATACATACCTACAACACCAGTAAAGCCTTTATCCAGCTGTGAACATAGGTAAAGGCTTCACTTCCAGCATTCAACCAGCTAGAGACATTAGGCTCACTATATTTTCTGCCATCCTTATCAAAATCCACCAGAATTTACTAAACAATATAAGAGAAACTGCAGAGACTTATAGGAAGTGTAAGGACAACCAATATTAGTTACCTATTAGATCTATCAGGTAGTCTTTTGTCTAAGCTCCACCCAGATGATTGGAGACCCCAAAAGTTAACAGCAAGCCTTTTCACTAACTTGATAGGAACCTGGAGAATAGTGAAGGTCCACACCCATCTCTAGACTACAGATTGTAGACATATGCATCTTAATTTCTCACCCTGTACTGCCTTTATGGTCAAACCCTGTGACGGATATGCTCCTTCCCCA
>NW_010584446.1:0-71648 GCF_000705375.1 Tinamus guttatus | reverse complement strand
CTAAATAGTGCTTGAGAGAGTTAGGCACGCAAAAAGGAAGCCCACACGCAGAGTAGGAATCACTTGAGATATCTGATAAACATGTTCATAATGCTGCAAACAGAGGAGAAAGCCTGACCTCATCTCCCACACCTTCAGTGTGGGTCAAATCTGGACCCCACATCAGTGCCCTAGCCAGAATATCTGTTCTTCTGAGACTGGGACCTTTTGTTCAAACTGTGCATTAGCAGGCATTACCACTGAACTATTAAATAGAAAAGAAAGATTGTTTTGCTGTATTTTGTGCAGAGCTCCTTGAGAAATACCTCCTGGACAGATCATTCGAATCTGGAGGAAAGCCCGTCCTGCAGATTTGCGCTGGAGTTCAGATGTGAGAAAGCAAATATGCTTTGGTCTGTCAAAAGCAGGACATTTGCAAGCCCACCAGGAAGAAAGGATTAGGCATCTGCCAAAATTTAACACTAGAGGCAGGACTTTGGACTTAGACACTTCTGTGGAAGAGTAAGAGTTTGAGTGGAATTTTTGTTTGTTTTTTTTAGGGTTGCTTATACTTTTAGGGACAGGAATTCCAGCTATATTCCACTACAAAGAACAACTCGCTTTTATGAATTCAGTCGAATTTTTGTTTGTTTTTTTTAGGGTTGTTTTTTAGGGTTTGTTTTTTTAGGGACAGGAATCCCAGCTATATTCCACTACAGAGAACAACTCGCTTTTATGAATTCAGTGATAAACCTCAGGCTTTGAAAATCCCAAATAATTAGCCTTTTTAAACTTTTGCATTATTTTGCTTTTATTAATCTGACTTTATGCCTTTAGATACTCACAATCTGTGTCATGCAGGAAAAAAAAGAGGTTTCAGTTGGTCAGGTGGATAATAATTCCCAATGCTTTCAGCAAGCTAAAGGTTCAGTCCTCTGTGTACAGAAGCCCATAAAGTAGCAATGTAATTTCATGGTGAAATAATGTTGTAATTATATTTTTCCTGTTTGTGTAGTTCAGGGTGAGTTATCCTGCAATTAAGATACAGTCACCATAGTACAACACTGCATTTAAACATTTATAATAATATTCCATAGTTACTCAGGGAAAAGTCAACCTCCAAGAGTAATTGAAAAATTAAAATCACATTAAAATGTACTTTTCCTTTGTGTGTTTATTTAAAAACAACAAATGTAAAACTAACAATCCCTCCTCTCTCCTGAGCATACCAAAAGTGCCTTTAAGTACGGCAATTTTATTAGCACAAGCAAGAAAAAAAATAAAAGAAAAACTATAACTAATGAAGTTATCTGGATTAAAACAAGAATAGGATAAAAATCTCATCTAAAGTGACTTTCTCCAGTCTATCTCTTTGGACAAAATTACCCTTTTTACACAAAGGGTAGATAGTTACTAATCAGAAGAACTAATTCGAGGTATAGAATGGGCTTCAAAGACACAAATCAAGACTTTGTGGTGATTGAATGGGAGTTAACGAGTTAATGATACATGCTATGTAGAAACTTTTACTAGATGACTTGAGTGGTTGTTTGTCTTTGATAATCTGCAAAGAGATTATGCTACATGCACACAGTATTGGGAATAGACAAGCATATGTGGGTGCAGCAATTCAAAGAAATGTTCCTCCTGAGGCTAGAAAATAAGAACTCATAATAAAATGTTATCTGTCACGCTGCCTGGTGTGTCCATATGTGTCACATGCCCCACTATGTGGGTGTTTGGGGGCAGAGGAAAAAAGGGTGCTGTGTCCCAGATTTTCAAGATGCTTCTCCTTCTTAAACCCAAACATGATAGTCAACAGAGATATGCTGTGAAGACGTGGGAAAGAGCTGGAATTGCCGTCCAGCTCTGCTTGGAGTGCCCCTGACAGGACTACCCAGATGTAGTAAAACTACTCAAATATAGCAAAACAAGAAAGCCTGCCCACAAAAGAGGCAGACATACAAACACATTCTATACTCCTTGTAGCACCAATTCTAGCCTAAATTTCAGCATTAACATCTTTAGTCATGCTGGCAGTGGAGGGTTAACAGCTTCTGCTCCATCCAATATGCTGCTGCTGGGAGTGGGCCCAGATGAAGCATGGCTTGGATCCCCATCCCTTGTTTTATTGCCAGTTGTCATTTACACATTCCTCTTGGTTTATAATTATGCCAAATTCTGGCATAATCCTGGCATAATCCTGTCTTCCATTTCAGAGGTTCAGCCTTACATCCCGCTGAAGCTCTCCTAAAATTTGGACCACGGCTGTTGCCACTCAGCACCATTTGCAGCTCTTCCAGGCGCAGATGATGCTGCTAATGCCAAGCTCTTCCTGACATGCAGTGTCTTTATTTACATGGCTTCACTCCTCCTCACCCATTTCTCCTTAGCATTTATGATTTAAATCCCATAAGATTTTGATGAGTGACCTTAGTAGCTCTGTAATGTGAAAACTGAAGCTTTTTTTTTTTCTCTCTCTCTCTCTCTCTTCTTCTCTCCTCTCCTGAGTTTTCAGTCACTGTTTGCTCAGCAGGAAGCAGTAACATGATACTTAATTCTTTTCATAAACAGCCTACCGCAAGTACTGGTGATAATAATTGGGGTGGAGGTCTAGAATAGGTCACTGCAAGTCCCTAAGTATCTAGAGTCCTCTGTTGTGAATATTTGTCTTCATGTGGAGGCAAATTAGCCACCACCATAGCCTATCAGCCTAGTTTTGGAAAAGTTTTAAAGTCTTTAAGGTTATATAATTTTTAAAGGGAAGAATGAGAGAAGCTGAGGAGAAGAAAAAAAAAAAGTGTTTAGGCACAAAAGTTGCATTAAAAAAATCCTATTTTGCTTCCGCCTAGCATCACATCTTCATAATTTTAACTTCCATTTTCCCAAGACCAGCAGAAATTATCTTTTCTTCAGTTCAACAGCTCTCTGATGTTGAATTGTAATGGTAATTTATGTGTTCTTGTACCTGAACCATCTGAGAGCTCTTCCTGTGAAACACAGCATTGTGGGTTTTTTGGTTTTGTTTGTTTGTTTGTTTCATTTTTCCAGTCTTTTAAAAAGTGGTCTATGGTTTTATGCTATAGAAGAGAGGCAGTACTGTCACTGCCTTTTCTTCTTAGGCCTCAATGTCTCGGTTCAGTCCTGGACTGAATACTGTCAGGGCAGAAAATGTCCACACCGCCAGCTTCAGTATCTGTTTTACTCCCAGTTACTAGTCAGTCCAGGCATGTCATATTCGCCTTCCTTAGCACTCAGTCCTTGATTATTCAGTCCTTATAATGTAAATCATTCCTATGTGCAAATTGCTGGGCATCTATTTGCTACAATAGTTTATTGTCATGATATCATGGCAAACAATAAACTACATATCTCTTTAATTCATATTTTCCAAATGCAGTTTAGTGGTTAAAGCAACACAGACAAATTTGAAATTAACAATCCATATTAGGTCTTTCTGAGTAGAGAATGACACCTGATAATTTCTTGTGTGTTCTCTGCAGTTCAAGATAAGAGATGGACACCTCTGGAAGGTGGTTCAGAGAACCTGAGCTGTCAGCTGGATAGAGAGAGACAAGGATCGTTTTCCTAAATTAAGTGTGAAATGAGACTGAAGTTAGGTGATGCAAACAGTTCCTGTTCCCAAGATAGATTGGAGACCTCAGGGAATTGCTTGAGAAACCTAAGTGGGTGTTAGATAACTAAAAGTAATCATCTGTGAAATCTAAGGGAACAGGAGAAGAAAATAGTTACTATCCTGTGAAAATGCAGGCCTCTCAATACCTTTCAAGCAGGTGGGAGCTAAGAGACTCTGCTTTTCATTTGGACTATGTTCTACCTCATGTTTCATAGTTGTTTCCCCTGTTCATGACCTCTTTTGTATATATGCATATAACACCTTGATCCTCTTCATCTGCATTAATGATTTTGAAGATCTTTTCCAATATATGATTCTATACTTTACAAAGAAAGATATGACGGTCTTTGCTGGCACAGATGGTCTTCCTGTTCTTGTTGCTATCATGAAATTCTTGAGAAACCCAACATTTTGACAGGACATTTTCTGCATGTGACTCTAGTGACTTTATGTTATGTGCTTTAGTTTTGTTATCCAAGAGACATTGTAACCACCCAAATGTATTAGTTTTTCTTGCAGCATTGTGTCACAAGCATTTCCATCTCTTCCAGGTAGTATGTCAGGTACTAATTGCTGCCTGTTTGCAGAGCAGGTGTCAAGGTGTCAATAATTTATTTCAAAAGCTGTCAATGTATTAGATTAATTGTTTTAGCTTAATTATTTCATAATTCCCTAAGAAGTCAAAGGAGTATTTTACTTTTTTTTATGTGTATTAATTGTGTATTGCAGTAATGCAAACTTGGTAGGGCAAAGTATGTGTCACTTCTTCAGAAACTGAGCCACTGTGAGATAAAGCCCAATACTGTTGGTAGCTAGAGATGTTCTTTCTGCACAAAATGGTGTTTGGAATTGGGGGAGCTGTATGTGTGTAATTTTGATTACATACTAGTCACAATCATTATGCTCATGTATATACTATTTCTTTTGATTACATTTCATGGCATAAACGTTATTCTATTTCTTTTGACTTTGGTGATACTAACGAGATTTTTTTTTAGCTGGAGGATAACAGCTAATATTCCTCTACTAGGAACTGAATTGACATCAGTGTTTTTCCTTAGAAGGAAAATTTCCATATTTCATTTCCATGCCATATCCCCAACAATCTCCCATATTGAGCTATTCATTCACCAGAGGACAACTGTGTATTCTGCTCCAAGAGACCATCAGCATGGGGGCACAACCACAAGGTCTTATTACCGGCAGCAAAACTGCAGGACACGTTCTGATTAACTGTTAACCCACTCCAAATAGAATAAGGACATTTCAGTCCTGTGTACCTAGTAGGAAGCTACAAGCATGTGGAAGAATGGGTGAAGAACTGGTGAAAGAGAATCACAGGGAAAGGAGTGATTCCAGGATACTTTTTAAAAGACACTCCTTAAAAGATACCACACCATGAATTCAGAAGTTGCACTTTACTAATTAGCAGTCAGGAGTTTGTTTGCTCATTCCTCCCACACTTTGCAGAGCTTCTACACAGATAATCATTAAATGTGGTGTTTAATAGAATTAATGCCAAGCTGATGCCTCAGTGCAGAGCTAATCATCTTGTTTCATTCTTCACCTGGAGCAGAAATAAATCCAAATCGATCGAGGATGGACACCATAGTGAAATGCAGGCAGAGGGAAGATTTAATTTCTATATGTAATTATTAAAATTGAAAAAGAAAAGAACTTTATTGTTTTTTAAGGTTAAAATAACATCTCCTAGTCTCAGATAGTTTTGTTGTTTGGCTTTAGATAACCTGCAAATGTTGAAATTACTCATAGTTGACTTCAGACATCTTCAGTTACGACATCTAAGCCGAATCTGTCACGCTGGGATCCCTTTATAATTTTATTATTAAGGTGCAATTCAGCTTAAGTAGATTGCGTATCTAACTTGCAATAAGATGAACTCTGCTCTTCCTGTGCTTGTTCCTCTCTACTCATGAGAAGGAAATACAAATAATTAGTCCCATGGCAGATGTCAATGATGGTCAGATGGATGTCACCCTTACCTCTGTAGGTTATTCCTCTTCAAAAGGTTTTAATGAATACAACTACACCTAATCAATAGACACATTCTACCTATGCTCTTTGTTTCTTTCTATCACATCTCTCTTTGAAGATCTGCTTTTTATTTTATATGCCTCTTTATGCATGCAACAGCCTCTCAGAATTAATTTAGAAGGTCATGGACCTTTCCCTTTAAATAGTTCTCTATCTGCTGTTTTGCTCTCAGGTAGTTAACAAGAACATGTGTTGGCTGCTTTGGGAAGAAACAAAGTATTTTTATCTTGGATATTAAACAAATCACCATCTTCTAGAATCACCAACAAGGTTCCCCACATGTCTCTGTAACTAAACTGCCCAGAACCTTACGTTTGTTTTCTATATCTTGTTCCCTGGACTTGTTCCCATGTCCTGTTCCTGCCACCAGTTACATCTATGTTTAACTGTATGCAGTGGTGTAGTCCAAATATTGTCAATGCGCAAGACCTTCAACTGTTGAAAAATACCATACCTCCATCTGTGTTGTCCATTAAGCCACTTGAATACCTGGCTCAGTTACATGATATCTGTTTTTAAGCAACTACAGAGGCTGGTCATTGGTCTGTAAGACCAAAGTCTGCCATAAATAGGCTTATTGCATTTGAGACTCACCTCAACCAGATAGCCAAATATCAAACATTCATTTCTGAACCAAGTACTGTAGACTACCTCTTCAGGTCATGGTGAAAAATAATTATTAGAGGGAAATTCACATGACTTATTTTAGACATGTTTTAGGGTAAGATAAATCACACTCTAAAGATGCCTGGTTCTTCCACTAACCATAAAAAGGAACCTGGAGTGACTAGTTGAGAGCAGGCATTTACCTTTAGAATATCTATACTTGACTAATCAGAGTCTAGCTCTACAACCTGCTTCTCACACTGGGCTTCTCATTCCCTCTTTTAGCACACAGAACATGATAATGGCCTTTTCATCTTTTAATTTGCATGTGGTTTTTCATTACTCTCAGACCAAAAACACATTATAGAGTCTTGTGCTGGTTATACACACAGGATATTTGAGCACCCCAAAGCTAAATCACATTACCGCTGTTTCTGAACAGCTGAACTTTTCAGATTTCTCCCAGGCAAGATATTGAGAGGGAATGGGAAAAAAAAAAACCCACACTCAATAAATAATGACACACAGGTTATGATTCATGTTCCCCAAATTATTTATTCAGCACAACAGCATGATCTCACTTCTGTACCATGACCATTCACATCAATTAGAGAAGGTCAACAGGTGCCACAGGCAGCTCCTGGAGTGGGGAAGAGGCCTCAGTACTATCTTGCTCTGGGCAGCAGAAGTGGGTGACCATTTTGGAAAGTACCTCAACAACAGCCACTGCCCTGTAGGCTCCACTTCATTTATATTTAAATATCTAAAGGGTAGATGTCAACAACTGAGCTAATAACCTTAAGCTGTCTTTTCATTGGAAAGAAACAAGTATTTTGAAGTGTGAGTCATTTCTCCTGCTCCAAACGTCTGCTTTAGGATATGACAGTTTTCATCCTGGACTTCACTGAATATATTGATTAGACCTTCATGAAATAGAAATGAATATTACAGTGACTAGCTCAAGTGGGTGGCAAATGATACCTACACTATCTACCCAGTAGTTTTTCCTCCAAGAGATGATCCAGTTCTCTCACTTTGTGCTTCACTGTATGAAGCGAAAGAAAAAAAAAAGAATTGTGAAAATGAACCATAAAAGCAGCATACTACTTTGAAAAGTCTATAGAGATAGTATAAGTATGTAGGGTAACATGAAAGTCTCTTGGCTTAATAGAAATGAATGGATTGTTAAAACTTCATTAAATTCATTCATTGAATTTATCTTCAAAGAGAAGGTAGATGACTGACTAGCTTCAAAGGAGATCTTTCTCCCACTTCAAGTGCACATGCAGCTACTATAATCTAGGCAAGAGACAATTCATATTTTTTCTGCATCCCTTTTGTGGTCTGTATGTGGATCATTGCTTCCAGTCATTATTATTTTATTGTCTCCAACTATTTTCAACTGAAATTGCTCTTTTAAGGCTGGAAGTTGCTGTGTTTTATTCATTTTTACTTGCTCATCTGAAAGGACACAACGATAATACCATTATTCTATCCTTAACAGTAGTATACCCTTAAATACTCTTTTATGAGAGGAATACAAAAGAATGTAGAAGTGAAATGACTTCGAGAGCTTCATTCCATGGATTAGCATGAGAACCAGAGGTCACTTCTCCTGCATCCCAGACCTTCAATTGCTGACCACTCCGTACCTATATGCTCTTAAGGAGTATTTAACATCATCATCATGAGCTTGGTCTAAGTCATCTTGTGCTTCTCATTTTGAGCTTTTACTCTTAATCAACCTTCACTCATATCATACCACAGATCTACCAGACATTTTATTATAATCTTCAGCCTGTTCAGGAACTGAACAGTCAAAGGCATAGATTATACTGTCTAGAGAAACTTCAGGACTATGAAGTAGATAGATAGGAGCTTGCAAGACTTTTGGCAAAGCACAGTAGCCTAAGAACACATTGAGTAAATTCCACTAAAAATTGCCCAATGCTTTAAACATCTTCAGCATTCAAGTCTCTGCCTACCTCTTACTGAGGTATCAAGCTTGAAAATGAAGCACAGTTCAAGTCTGGGAGTATCTGGGAGTATAGATAGCCCTCTGGTGAAGCATAATATCAGTTTTGCCTGTGGAGTCATATTTGATCAAAATAAGTAGCATTAACAAAATAGTTGCTGATTTCAATTAGACTGACCATATATCTGAGCATAATCAAGCCTGTCTTTTATAAGCCAAGAAGAGAATTCACCTCTTTTTTCACAAGAGAGAATGAATTACAATGTCTAAGAGAACAATTCTTCATTAAAGAGCTGTGTTTTTAAACTACATTGAGGTATCTCTAATGCTAAATATGTGATTAGATGCTACTACTCATTTTATGCTTATTCATCAAAGCTATGTGTCCATGCTTTGAATTATTTTGCAGAACTGGGACTTTCAGGATAAGAAGCCTTAGTTCAAACCCTTCTGACTTTCTCTATATGCAGAGAGCTGTTTTTAAAAAATATGGGAGCTTTTTATTAGAAGATTGCTATGGAGACTAGCTTGTAAAAGCTGGGATTTTCTTGTTTGCTTGTTTGTTTTTTGTTGTTGCTCTTTTTTTTAAAAAAAAAAGTGACTCCAACATGTTTTGGTGAAAGTAAATGATTAGTCTTCCAAAATCCTTGGGGTCGGTTGAGATGAGGACTTTTAAGCGCCACATTACTGCAGCAGAACATTTATTCAAGCATGTAAGCATTCATTTAAGTACGATTTTACTAGTAAAGTTTATTAATTAGTTCTGAACATTTTTATGACAGAGCTCTAGCCATTGAGAATGGGACATCAGTGTGAATGCTCAGAGGAATAATATTTTCCCATTTCTCTGTGGGTACTGAAAACCTGCAGCTGTATACTTCAATATTGTTAAATGTTGCAGATCCATGGCCAGGAATGCTTTTTCTAAGACTATATGAGAGTCTTTTATGCCTTTCCTCTGACTTACGTGAAGATGTTTTGAGCCTGCCTTGTTTAGGCACTCTGATCATGACATTTAAGACCTATAAATTCTTCAAATGTTCTATTTTAAGATCAATTCAAATTTTTATCTAAATCAGGGGCAAGGTGACCTGAACTACAGTTTCTCTTCTTATAAATAGACTAGCAGTTTGCAGGCAGCCATCACGGGAGCAATGTTTGGCAACTCTGGGATCCTGCTGGAATCTACTCTCATCAAACCTGCCCATGGAACTCTGTGCACGGCTGCTCCCCAGCTCACAGGGATGAGAATGAGCAGAACAAGAAGGTCTCTTCTTGACTGAAACAAAATAGGGAATGCCTAGAAAACTAGACCTGCTAACAGAGAGACCCAGAAAGCCTGTGGAAGAGATGCTCAAGATGCCTTATTGTGCATTCAGTAGTGGTAGAGGGATCATAAAGATCCAACTTGCAGGAGATCCAGGCATGCAAAATTGCAGTTGGAAAGGAGAAAGAACGGGGAAAGAAAGGAGATCAGTCCATGCCATCTGTATCAATGCCATATTTCCAAACACACCTGGCCTCATACTATTTAACAAATCTAACTTTTAGTATTGACGTGTAGTCCAAAAGCATTGATGCATTTTCTTCCTTTATTTCCTTCCAACTCTTGAGCTGAAGTTTATGTTTTGTAATATTTTCTAGTTGCCCAATCATATAGTCCAGAGGTGTCTACAGAAAACTTGTTCCAAAAGCTTGTGATCTGAAACAGAAAGCAAAACGGGGACAATTTCAGTTTGCTAGGAATTAGTGTGCTTTAATTGGTGGCAGATTCTATTCCCTACTCGCTTATTATGTACTCATTGTTGTTGCTGGTACACTGCTTTAATGTCCAAAACATTATTTTCAATTTCACACAGGCCTCTAGTAACAGAGTGTGGGAATCTTCCTACTGAGATATTGGATCATTAAATAGATCATAAAATAGAAGCTACTGTAGAACTACCGAGAATGTTTCCATTGTGTTTCTTTGCAATTTTTAATATGTTTATTAAGGCCATAATAATTCTTCACTAGATAGGTTGAAAAGTAGCAGAGGAAAAGGCATGGGAAAGAGAGAAATATGTGTGTTAAAGTCAATTTGTCTGCTAGTGTTGCACCTTTTTAGGATGTTTGAAATCACAGTGTTCCTACTGGTGCTGCAAAGGCTCATTTTCTTCAAGTGCCAGTTACTTTTACCTCTTTGGTCTGCAAATTGTGGTTGAGTGAGGAATATTTAGCAAACTCAATTTCATTACCTATCCAACTTCTCCTTAATTCAAGCCAGCTTTAGTTGGGGTGCAGCTGCATGTTTTCCCTCATAGTCCCTGGAATGTGCGTATTCATGCCATTTCTGTGAGCATAGCCTTGATTCCCTCACTCCACTTCTCTAGCTTCATCCATTTTCTTTAATTTCTAATTTTATTGTTCTGTGTAGAGAGGATGAGTGTTGCTAGACATACCCATCAGGATTCCCGAGCTAACCTAAATCTTTGTTCTCCACAAAACAAATGAGATATATGGCCAATGGAAAAGGCAAAGCAGCAGTACAGACTGAAATACTGACTGGTACCTCTTTCCTAGCCCAAAACAGACACTAGAGTTTTCAGACATGCTAAAGATTCTCAGTATAGACTTTAGAGCTCTTCATTGTTACTGGGTATCATCCCTGCCATCTCGATGTCCTAAGAGGAGAATAGAACTTGCAAAAGGAACTGAAGGAACTATGATCCCCATATCTGGCTGAGATGAACTGATTTACAAACCTCTATTTGTTTTTTGTAATTACAGTTAGAACTATAAAGAACAAAAAGGATCTTATTGACATTTAGTAAATTGAGTGAACAATGTAGCTGGTAGGAGAAGGATGAGACTCAGACAATTTCCTGATTTGTCTAAAAAAAATGAAGGAAATGTTAAATGCTTGTAAAAATATATTTTGTTTTGACACTCTTAAAGAAAAAGAGTCTGTTTGGTTTTAAGGCCATTATTTGTTGAGAAACTTATCTTTAAAAGGGGGTTAAATACTGCCTTTTTAATTTTCCATTTAAAGCTGAGTGGTTCACTTTGGATGATCTCCAACTGCAGCTTCATGGTTTTATTTACATTTTGTTTGTTTGTTTGTTTCACAACAAAGCATAAAATAAAATTGTTCCTTCTCACCACTGCAGACATGACAGACTAAGGGCTGGGGAAAATATATTGCAATGATTTTAAAAGAGATTTAAGACCTAGAGCGGAGAACTAAAATTAACAAATTGAGAACTATCCAACTAAACATAATATATACTGTGTGGGTGTCTACTGAAATAGTTGCCATGGCTTCTGTTTAAAGTCAAGAGAGCGCAAATCACTGCAAAAAAAATGCATCCTGGAGAGTGGTGTGCATCTTCTTCAAGTAGGCTTAGCAATAAGAAACCTAATGAAATGTGACCAGCAGATGAGGGATATTAACATGACTCACAAGCAACAAAAGCAGGGAGGTTGTAAGAATGCAGTTAAACAAGAATAAAACACAACTAATTAACACTACCCAGCATTGGGAGGTGGTAAGATTGAGGGTTACTAGCCACCAGCAGCTCTGGAAGATATACTGAGAAACGGAGTTTGTCTTTGCTCTCTAATTCTTTCAACAGATGTACCTTGAAAAAATTGTGTGGGAATCTGGCTCTATCGAGTAGAAATGATTCCTTTAGGAAAAGAGGAAAAAAAAAAAAACAAAACTCTTTATCACTGATGGAGAAAGTAAATAAATTTTACAGGAAATCTTTCATCTTTCCCCATGCAAGACTGTGCAGTCATGAACTGAACTGTTTTTATATGGCATTTGTTATGGTTCATTGTGAGTTTAAATAAAAAAACTTTTATTCTCTGAGGTACAAATGTATTTTCAGGAACTATTTGCTTGCTGACGTTTTAGAGTCTAAATATGTTAGAATGAGTCACTCTTGAGATATTAGTTTGGACAGACAGTAACTTTTAGTAACACTTAGTATTTCTTTAACTCTGGTGAAAGCTGGTTTTTCAATTTCAGAGATGTAGAAAAGAATTCATGATTAATAATTGATGGCAATTTCTAATAATTAAATATTGTATTTTCTGAGTAGTGTGTACATTATTGAATACTAAATGTATTTATCTCAAAATATTAAAATGTATTAGCTTCCTTTTTTTTTTAGATTACTCTTTCAGGGGTCTTGTCAATGTTGCAATAACATGGCAAATTAATGCATGTCTTTGCTAGTGTGTATTTCATATGAGAAATTATTTAAAATGGAAAGTAGCTAGTGGATGAGATTTCCAAGTTGCTCAGCCACATATAGATACATTTCTTCCATCATGTATAGTATTTCAAAATAATCCCTCTCTCATTCAATATCAACAAAGATAACATCACCCTAACCTTTTAGCATTTGAAAATTGCATTTCCACTGTATCTTAACTCACATTTTTCGGCTTGAGTATTCCTCTACTTGGTCAGTTAATAGTCAGTTGCATAATTTTGATCTTACATAATTTTGATCATTAGAAGATTTTCTTCATGCATCTATTTTGAAGGTAATGCTACTACCAATTTCCTTGGAAAATTTCCCTCGAAAAATTCCACTGGATTTCCTTTGGACTCTTAGTAAAGTTAAGCTTGCACATATGCATGCACAGGTAAAAGGTGTACAGATTTGAGTGTTAAATGGGACAGCAAGTGTTCATTTGTTTCTGTTCAGGGAGACCTTCCTGAACTGATTTCAGTATTTTCATAAAATGCACCTGACCACCTTTTCCTAGACAAATGTTGTATATCTGGATTTATTTTTACCTCTGTGGCATTAGTTCTGACTGAGCAAAGGTAATAGTGGTAGGACCTCATCTTTCCAAAGTAATCTGTCCACCTTCTTCCCAAGAAATGCATATTGCCAGAGACTATCCCGGACAGGTTGCCGGCCTTAAACCTTCAAAATGCTCTTTGAGATGCTACGGTTTTTCTTTTCCCTTCTTTCCAAAAAAGCTTTCTTGCACCTCTTTTGTCCCCACTATGCTCAATCACATCCAGAACCTACACCCTGACCCATCTTTGCACCTCTTTTGTCCCCACTATGCTCGATCACATCCAGAACCTACACCCTGACCGATGGATGCTGTGGATCCTGTGGACTGTGGATGCCTGGAAACTACCTCAGGTGGCCACTCACCCTTTACACCTGCTCAGTCCCAACGATGTGGCCAGGATGGATGCATATCAATACATACCATGTTTATTCAGCTCACTTTCCCCCTACAGTGACCAAGAGAACATCTCTTTCTTAGTGACAGGGGTGTTTTTTCTGCCTTGATGCCAGTCTCTCTATCACTGGGGCCTTTACCCTGGTGAAAGCCAAACGGAGCTCAGAAGATGAGATGCTTGGGAGCACATCACTTTATTATTCCTTTATGGATAATATGCAACTACGAAACATAGCCAATGGAGCCCTGTGCATAATTAATTAGACCATAAACTAAGCATCTGTAATAGAGCAGATAGATTGTGCCATAAAATTAACTCTTTTTTTTTTTTCCTCCCTTGTAAGTATAAAGTTAGTTTTCACTAATAGGCCAAGCTACAGATATCACTACTATAGGCCTCTAAAATCAGGTGAGATTCACAGCCAGATAGTGTAGAGATGGTTAGAGATGGTTAGATGGTTAGAGATGGCTAGAAATGGTGAGATGGTTAGTGTAGGGATGGTTAGTATTAGATTAGGGTTCAGTTGCTCATATAGCATTTGAGATAAAATACTGTACTCCACATGGACTGCGAGTGACAGCCCAGAAATGCATGGATCTTCTGAAAGTCCTATGCCATGTCTCCCATGAGACATGATATCTCCCAAATATCTCAGATATCATAGGGCAAGAAAGGCCACACCAGACACCTATGCTGAGTTACATAAATACCTGTCTTTTCAAGTCCACCATCAGGCAGATATTCATGGCCCTAGAATAAAAAGTAAAAATAACAGCTTCTGGGCTACCTCCCTCAGAATATTAGCTTTAGAAAGTCCTCTCATCTTTGACTCAACAAAATCATTCACAGGTCCTTTTCTCTCTATTTGGGAAAGGAAGACAGGGATAGAAGGGCAGAAAGAAGATATTTTCGGTATTTTCTGGATATAATTTGTACAATATCTCAGTAAAAGGGTTTTTTGTTTGTTTGTTTGTTTTTGTTTTTTCCTCCTTTAGTTTAGTACGAACTGCCAGGAAAACTGTACTGTTTAATAGAACTGTGTTGCCAGCAGGTCGAGGGAGGGGATCCTCCCTCTCCACTCAGCTCTGGTGAGGCCGCACCTGGAGTACTGGGTGCAGTTCTGGGCTCCCCTGGACAAGAGGGACATGGAGCTTCCAGAGAGGGTCCAGCCTGGAGCCACGAAGATGATTAAGGGCCTGGAGCATCTATTGTATGAGGAGGGACTAAGCGAGCTGGGCCTTTGTAGACTGAGAGGAGACTTGATCAACATTTATAAATACCTAAGGGGAGAAGATAGGGAGGATGGGGCCAAACTCTTCTCAGGACAAGGAGTCATGAGTGCAAGTTGAAACACAGGCAGTTCCACCTCCATGTGAGGAAGAACTTCTTTCCTGTGTGGGTGCCAGAGCCCTGGCACAGGCTGCCCAGAGAGGTTGTGGAGGCTCCTGCTCTGGAGATCTTCAAACCTGCCTGGATGCCACCCTGTGCCCCTGCTCTGGGTGTCCCTGCTGGAGCAGGGGGTTGGACTAGGTGATCTCTAGAGGTCCCTTTCAGCCTCAACCATTCTGGAATTCTGTGAGAAACGACCCTACTGAAATTACTGATAGAGTGCTGCTCTAAAGAACAGTTGAGTTTTGCATTCTGTATGTTAGAAAAACTTCTGGTTGCAGTCATTGAATAGCGTAGGTGATAAACAATAGAAAATAAAGTGAGCAATGTGAATAGAACAGTTAATATCTGAGAAAGCAAAGGAATCTATTTCAAAGAATTCCAGCTATGTTTTTTTTTCTCTCACTGCACCTGGTTCTATTTGCATTTCAATTACTACTATTATTCTAGTATGTTATATTCCTAGACCAAGGGGATTTAGTGTACTATTTGCCCAGCATGTGCCTTGACAGTTATGTGTATTTCACTCAAACAAAAATAATATTGGACAAAGATACAAGGAACGATTCCCATAGGCAAGCATGCTATCTCTCATCACCTAATATGCCATGGGCCAATCTTATTTCATTTACTCTGTAGTAAATTCATTATGACATGTGAAGCTGTTCTGCTTCTACTTTGCTTTAAGATTGATCAGGATGTTATGTCTCAATGGCTCTGTGTCTCCTGTCTTAATGCTGAAGGAAAAAATAGTTTTAAAATGAGTTTAATAGATGCACAAAGCAGAGGAAAGTCACAAGCTATTATGCAACACTTTATATTCAGCTGAATTAATGCTCAAAATATGTGAACATTTGGCATATTTTGTTGAAATGATTTCTGCCCTGCTTTTATTTTATACCCAGCCTTTTGTTTTCAGTAGCTGAGAGCTCCCAGGTTTTTTTTTTAGAGTAAAGCAAAGACCTACCCCCTCAAAAAAGGACAGCACATAACCACATAAAGGATTTTTTCCCTCACAAACAATTGGAATGCTTGCTGAAATGTCATTTCAGCTATTCTAGATTAATTCCATAATGCAACCTTTCCAAATCAATTAGCAGAAAATAATGATTCCAGCAAAACCTAAAAATCAAGGGAAATACAAGTAATTTGGTGGGTCTTAATAGAGATTCTTAATAGATTCTCCGAAAAAATAAGGGAAACAGAAATGATTGAACAAGAGTTTTCCTGTGTAGCCATCAGAAAAGGCCAGCTTCCACCAGAACCCCCTTCAAACTTTCCGAGGCCCTCAAATTTCCAAACACATGTGGCAAATTCAAGGCTGCTGTGGCATCGCTGCTTACATTTGCGCATACAAGCAACTTGTAACTATCCAAACAGCATGTTTTCATATGGAAATAGTTGTTGATGGGTATCAGCACAGCTCTACTCCAGTATACACAGGAAAGACCATACAGATGTGCATTAAATGTTTGGATTTTTTCATTCAATTTTTTTTTTCCAACAGGCAGAAAACTCTAATAGAAGCCAGACAGCAATAGATTCAGCAGCTTGATTAGTCTTATCAAATTTTTCATTGTGTTTGAGAGCCCATCAATTTGTCTGCAGAAATTGGTGTTGACATAATCACAGAAACACGTAATGGTTGAGGTTGGAAGGGACCTTTAGAGATCATCTGGTCCAACTGCCCTGCTCAAGCAAGGAAACCCTGCATGGTGCACATGGTCTCATCCAAGCAGGTTCTGAATATCTCAGAAGAAGGTGGCTCTAAAAGAGTCTCCGTAACAGCAAGCCCATCATGTAAGCCAAACTGCAGAGAACTAGCTGTTAAATACAATCAGCTCACTTTCATGCTTCCAGGATGAGGCAAACATCTGAAATGCCACCTAGACATCTGTGGCTCATCATTCCCAAGATGCAGCTCAGCCGTTCAAGAGGAACTGCACAGCTCCAATTCTGAAGGAATCTACCTGAGCTTATTTCTACTCATAGTAAATAATAATAGTAATATTAGTAATGTTTCACCATGTGGTACTTGTACATAAGAGTGATTAAAAAAAAAGTCTATATGAATGGATGCACTTCTTTATATTTACAATGACAAAACTAATTTAAAAAGAGCAGAAATATAACTTAATTGTATGTTAGATTAGAATATTGAGTATTCAAATTTTCAGGAATTATGATTTACCCTTACAGATGCCCATCAGGAGTTCTGTTTTTACCATAATGATGTGTTCCCTCTCTCAGAATATCTGCAAGCTAAGCATTTACTCAGATCTCCTTTTCTAAGTTCCCTTTATAACCAGAGGTAGTGGCATTTTCAGAAAGAAATTTCCATCCTCCCAAGAAATGTATCTCGAGGTAAAAATCACAGATAACTTGCACTGATCAACAGGCTTCTATATGATTACCTCTTCTTGGCTAATACATTCATACAAAACTTGTCAGAAATCTGGGTTAAAGTCATAACATTTCCACTATCCCAAGGGAGAATCTGTTTTACAGCATCATCCAAATCTGATATACTGTATTACCATCCACTGCCTAAAGTTTATACAGTAACTGCAGAAAATATTAGCATTTTATATAATACCATAACAACCATGACTGGGTAGTCTGGTTATTGTTTTTCTCAGAAAGTTCTTCTTGGTAGAGAAAACCATGTAGAATTAAAAATAAAAATGAGAGAATAATTAGTAAGAATAATTATTTATTGAAATGAATTACCAAAGAATCTGTGGGGTTTATTTCTCTTGCAGACTTATGCCTTCACTTGTAATACCACAGAACTTATGTTATAATTCTTATCAGCTGGCCCAGCAGAAGAGAAATTACGGAATTCTCTTGCCTGTGTTATGCAGAGCACTAGATATTTCAGTGTCTTTTCCTCCTATCACATGGGAGGTCATATTCCCATGGAATACTGCACTTCTAATACAGAGAGAAAGCTATAGGAGAATTTTGCAACGATTATATTAAATATAGGATAATAGCTGTTAGAAGGGATACAGATAAAACTCTCACTAGAAGCTACAAGAATAATTTCAAATGATTTAGTTTTCAAATAACTGAGTGGCTGAAAAACTCCTACAGACTCCACTGAATGTAAAGGAAGCTTAAGATAATTAGCTTGGTCTGCATAGGAGAGATGCATGTCACTCTTTCTTTCCATCATTATTCTTCTCTGTTTCACTCTTTTTATCCTGGTTTTATTGCTGACATCAACTTCTCCTTCCACAGCCTAACTGCCCAGACCAAACTTAGAACTAGGACCTAAACTCTCAGACTTCTACTCCAGGTGGAAAGCAGCACCTTAAAAGACAAATTTACCTCGCATGTTACAGATACTGATGCCTTGTCTTCTTTGTAGTGCCAACATCCTCATCCAACTTCACGCTGGCTCCGTTCCTCCTCTCTGTCCTCATTTTTGCATCCGAGCATACTGGAAAGCCAGGGATCTATGACACACCACATTCCAGCAACATTTGCCCTCGCACTGCGCTCTGCTTGGATGCTCCGTGAGTTCCCAGCCTGGCCAACTGGCAGCTTTCCTGGAAGAGTGTTGATATGTCTGCTCTGCATCCTAACCAGCGAGAATTGGTCTTCAGGAGCGTTTTGAGGACAGTACTTTTTATCTTTTACTAATATCTTGGTTTCTCACTAATGTTTGCGAATCAAGCATTTTGTAAATTTTGTATCCTAATGAAGTGCATGAGAAATTTTCCTTATAAAATGGATTTTTTAGAGATTTTTTTTCCCAGGCCTACTCTTCTGCTATGTGCAAAAGTCTTAAATAGTCTATCCACTCCACTGTTAGGGTTTCAGGGACTGTTTTTCTCAATGTTTTACCTTCTACCAAGGAGGACTCCTTCTGCAGCTGCTCAATGAGACAGTGAGACTGCAAGACTAAATAAAATGAGAAATTCATTATTCCTCCTCAAATTTTCCTAGAAGTGTTTGTTCTGAACATCCCATCTCAGTATTTTCACAACATACTTACATACTTACTTTTGTCTTCCTGCATTTAGGTTATTGGATACAAACTTTCCTAATATAGCTAGGAAGACAGGAAGAAAAGGTGGAAGGGAGGAAGAGAGGGATAAAGGATGAATACTCTTTGAATAGAAATACTAATTAAAAAAATTGCTAGTGAGAATTTCCATGAGTTTTCCTCACAGAAAATAGTTATTTAGTGGTCAGTAAAATACAGATAAGCTTTTGTCTGAAATCTTGTTTAGTCTGGTGTTACTTTACTGTGTGCTCTTAAAATCAATGAGTTCGAAATGACAAGTCTCCTGAAACATGAATCCCTTAACAGGCACCAAAAATGGCAAATCACATTGGCCCACCTCCTGTCATTCTTGGGATGAAGCCTGTGATATGCATCTAATTCAATTTAATTATAATTTCAGAAGATTTTCCCAGGGCATTTCAACAGCTCCTCCTGTCCCTTTGACTGGCAAAAAGTCTTCACTGAAAAGAGGTCTCTGCACCAAATTTAGCTTGTCACACTGATAGGAAAGCAATCACTGGACTTGATGAAATTCAGATAATGTTAATTTATTATCAGTGAAAGGGTCAGCGGAAAGTCTGAGCTTCCTGTCAGTGAGGCTATTTGCAAAGGCCAGAGAAAACTTTCTTGTATAAGTTTATGTCCTATAAATCAGCTCTATTTCTTCTTCATCATCCTGACCTTCTGTGAACATTAAAAGCTATAGTTTTCAACCATTGCAAAATAGGTCCCAGGTCATTAAGATACGTCAGTGAAAGACTTTGTCCTTGGCAGCTATACATCAACTATAGAGAAGCCATCACTCCAAGCTAGCACCCAAGAGGTAATTATGTACTTCTGAATGGAAAAGACAAAGCAAAATGAGTAAATTCCCCTTGTGTGAGAGACATCTTACATATGGAGTGCTTGAATGACAACTGCCTACATCTCTGAGGGAAATTGAAAACTGGCATGAGTAACAAGTGCTGGAAAGAGAGAGTATGAATTTCATTTTTTTTTCATTGCAGCTGTATAAACTTAAGTTTTGGGCATGAAAAAAAGTGATTTAATTTAGCATTCTGTAATGAACAATGTATTTTCTAGGAATTTTCTAGGACTTGACATGGAAAGCTTCATTACATGCCAAGGTTGGCAAAGACTCATCAAAGACAACGTGGGAAACAAACAAACAAACAAACAAACGAGCAAAAAACGTGTTTTCTGGTTAAATGCACTGTAGAAAGATTTCAAATCCATCAGGAAAGGAAGACGGCCAAACTAATAAATCAAGGGCACCATTGATTTAACATTCAATTGATCAGATTAGAGACTTTCCCAGAGTGCATCCTAGCTATTCTTAGTTTCTTTCTCCAGGAACCAAGAAGCAATGATACTGAGAACGCTGATGTCTGCCCTGGTATTACTTAAATATGAGAAAGTCTATTCACTAAATTAAATAAAGCTAAAATGAATCAAATTGTTAAATAATCGAATCCATGATTTCAATTACTTGGTGATCTTTGTTGCTTACAGCAGACTTATTGCTCTGTTTTTTCACTCAACACATATTTCCCTGTTCTGTTCCTGCAGAACAGATTCCTCTCATCATCTTTTTTCTTTTTCCCTTCACAGCAATGCTAGCTTGACTGTCAACCACAGTGCTACGTGCAACTTCCATAACTAAGTGTAAAATAAATGAATCCAAACACATTTAAAGTAATAGATCAAAGGAAATGCAGCGTTGTCTGGAAATCAACATGTGTGGCACCAAAGATGACTAAGGCAAAGGCAGAGAAGACTTTTTGAAAGTAAAATCCCCTGCACAAAAAGCTCAAACATAGGAGGGCAGATGCAGGAGTGACTAAAAAAGGCCCGGTTCATAGGGAGTGACTGCCAGAGGAATTGAGAAGAGAGGAGTCCTTGTCGGGGGACACTGGGTGAAAGAGGATCCACAAGGCTGAAAGGAAAGTATTTTGCCTGGAGTGCATCAGAGCTCAAGTATTTGCGCAGAAAACAGTGAGTGTTTGTGCTTTGTGTGTGCAGGTTGCCACAGACCTAGTAAATCCAATGTTCCAGGAAGTATTTGAATCCAGACGCATGGGCTCTGTACCAATTTTTCATGCCTATGCAGTGAAACCAGCTCTTTCCCCAGATCTTCAAAGTGGGAGCACTTTTTACTGTATTTCTCAATGCTTGTGGATTGAGTAGAGCAGACAACTGGAGCATGCATCATAGATTAAAACACCTATTTATAGGGTCTGCATGTGAACTAATGGTATAAATTCCCACTAGTTAATGGAGATCTGGAGTTCAGGTTCATTGCACAAAAACAGGCACCAAGAATCATCTGATCACAAGACTATTATAGGTGTCTGCAGGGGGCTGCATGAGGTCAGACCTATGAGGGACATTTGTTCTTTGAAAGCAGCAGCTGAAGATGGAAGCAGGATGGTTACTGTTGGGTGATCTGCCACCCGGGTGCTTAAACATGTGACTAACATCTAGACATTCAACTCTAGGTAAATTTTTCTTTTCTAGAGGCAGAATGTCCTACTGAGAGATCTGTCTCCCATGTTGTCCTATGCCAAAGACATCATATCACCAAAATCAGAGCATAAGGAATTATATTTCCTTATATTTGATTTTGATATCTCCTGCCAGTGTCAAAAGCAGTATTCAGCTCGTATGGATCAAAATGAAAATTTTAAAAAGAGGTAGCCCATTAGCAGTGTTGGACACCTGTGAGACTGGCAGAGTAGTTTGAATGAATATTCTTATCCCAATAGAATTGTTCTTCTATATGAATTTGCTCACAAGAAAGAGACACAAAATCATTTGGGTTGCTAAAACAGGAGCTTATCTCGAATGTTACTGCCTTCCTAATGTTACATCTCGAATGTTACTGCCTTCCTAGAAGTCTCTTGGTATTTGAGTTGGGCCATCAGTCATTTTGACTGACGTGCACTGTTCAACAGTCCAGGTGAAGACCAAACAAAAAGATTTTTCGACTTTTTTTTCCATGGGATCAGTAAAGAAAAGTAGCCTTAAGGCTGCTGGGTGAAACCTTGAGCCTGAAAGATACTCTGCAAAGGCACTGTCCACCGCTACCAGTTCTTCCTTTCCCACATGCACTAAAGTCAGTGGTACTGATTCTTGTAAAACAATTTGCAAAGTCTGTTTTATTGACCATATTTATTACGCTGTTCCTTGGCTTCAGAACTGATGTATGGTATCTCAGAGAGAGACATATGAGGGAACTCTTTTAAATTCTATGACACGAACCCATTTAGCTTTCTGGTTAGGAACTACAGAGGTAGATTTTTTTTTTCTCATGCTTCTTATATCTACTATGCAAGACTAAATATGTCTCAAGCACTTTATACTCAGAACTGAAAATGGTGTAAAGACTCCTTAAAGGTCCAGAGGCTTATCATTTATGATGGTTTTCCAGACTACTTATTATCTCTGAACCTTGTGTGGGCATATTCTTTTTCCAAAATAGGCCACTACTGTAGTGCTCATATTTAGACGAACATTCAAGTACTTGCATCACTTAATCTAAGACATAATTTCTGTGATTTATGTGTTTCCATAGCACCCTTAAAACTGCAACATTGAGGCTGGAATGATGTAAAATTTATCTAAAATATTAATAAATATTTTAACACAATCAGAACCCTATCAGCACACAAGTGTTAATAAGATCTCACTCCCAAAGAGAGATTTCAATGAAACTTCAGCTCCAAGTGCCTGTTCATCAAACATATCCAAGCACAACACAACCAGAGACCACTGGAAGTTCATTCCTATATGCTCCATGGATGTACAGGAGGTGGAAACTGCATGGCTTTGAGCAACCTCATGTCACACCAATGCTTTGATGTGTGCTAGCATTCTTGAAGATCAAGCATTCACCAAGAGCCATTTCTCAACATGATATTTCAGAGAATAAAGGGGGAAAAGATTTGGAGTGGATAGATGAGACATTCTAGGATGATTTCACACATCATAGCAGGGCCAAGAGCTCACCACTGCCACCATGGGAGTATGGCCAGCTGTGGTCAAGGACAGCGCTCTGATATGAGAGAGTTTTTTGGAAGAGTTCAGCCAGCTTTAGACCTCTTCAAGAAGAAGCTGGAAGAAACCCTGACATATTCTCCCCCAGCACTGCCTTAGCTGTGCTAAGATGCCTCCCCTTTCTCTCTGGAGCAGTTTTTAAGCTGCTGTATAGAAAGGCACAAATAGAGAGCACAAGATTCGTATTTAGTGCAGCAACAGGGATCATGCAACTTAGGTCTTCGAACACCAGCCAAGATAGGGTGAGGCAAGTGCTTTACCCAAAATCATGCAAGCCATCTGCTATCACCTCTTGGTTTCCAGGGACGTCACGTTTTAACTATGGAAATAAAGGTGGAATAGGTTATACGTTATTCACATGGTTTCATTCAGGGCACAATTTAGCTCACTTCAACTATCTAGCAATTCTATTATATCTTAAACTATATAGGTTGCCCCTATACTCCCTGCAGAAACATATACATTTCCTCAAAGGAAATCATTACAGCGTAGGCAGGTGTCAAGAATACGCAAGTTCTCTATCCTGGCTCATGAGTGGGAGGAGACAGTTTGTTCTGCTTGTTTTTCTTCTCTAAGTTCTTAATCATATTTCCTTTTTCTTGCTCACTTGATTCTGTGAGTAAATTAATAGATATTTCTTTTATGTGACAAATAATTGCAGAAAAAGTAGAAGAAAATGCCAGCTGCTGAAAGCCCTAGTTCTCCAACAGTCATGCAATCAATGGATCCCTTCTATTATTCCTCAGATGAATGCGGATAACACTTTGGAAAAGACAGAGTGCAGTGCCTGGGAGCAAGCTTCTTTTGCTAGGACCCAAGAAAACAATTTTGAAAGCAAAGCAATTTAAAAAAATAAAAGAAAAAAAAAATGAGTCCTTTTAAATTGATGCTGTGATAAACATGGCTTTTGTTCGCTTGGAACCCACAGGGCTCAATCCAAACAGTTACACAGTCATTGTCAACATGAGCTTGGCTAAGCAAACAGCATTGTAACAGTGGTTTACTTTTTTTTCCTTTTTTTTTTTTTTTTTGATTTGCAGGAATGGCTGTGAGTGTATGAGTCTATGCATGTGTGAGAGAAAGACTCTTTACTCTCCCCTTGTCTTGCAGTGTTATCTTTTCCAGCAGTTAAAACAACTTACAGGAACTATACTATTTTTAGTTCAGTGTTTCAAAACACATAACAAACTGGAGAATGTTAACTCTTAAGGGAGTAGAAGGGGAGATTTTTCTGTTGTTTGTTTAAGCAAAGGTGGGGCTGATCTGAGCGTTTATTATCACAACTGCTTGACAATTCACTGTATGAGACCCAGTTTTCACAGCTTTTAGCTTTGCCAAACTAACCATTAGGTTTCTGGCTCATGCCAATTTCTCTCTTTTTTAATTTTAGATACAGACATAATATTTAATCCGTCTCTGACAGCAACAGTAAGAGAAAATTATTTGGTATGCTCACAATACAAAAAATTCAAATAATCTTTTGCTTTTTCTTTTTGGCCCTCTGCTCCTGAGAAAAAAAAAAAAAAAGATATTCAAAACTGGCAAACGGTGCAGAAGGTGAAAAGGGTGACATTTATGCCAGACACATGCGTTTTGTCCTTCTTTTGAAAAGCTTCCTGATTTAAGCCACATAGAAATCTCTGAAAAGTCACCACTGCACAGGGTGCAGGTTGAAATTATTTAATAATCCACTTAGACCCCTTAAGTACTACAGGACAGCAGGGGAAATGATGGCCCTCAGTTCAAGGAATTAACTCCATGAAAACTCTCTTGAACGGTTGTGGCATCCAAGGAGGTCTGGACACTGAAGGAGGAGGCTGGTCTTCTCCAGCTCTCTCCATGACATTCTGCTTTCTGTGTGGTTGTCCGTGGTTTGGAACCATCACTGAGGAGATAAGACACCTTTGGATGGAGCCAAACTCAGCCTGTGGGATTCAAACCTCCATCCCAGGCTTTAGCGGGCACATGCCCCAGCCCTGCTGAACACAGACAGGAAAAGGGACAGAAGAAAGCAGCCAGGAACAAACTTAAGACTCTATCCTGATGACCAAACTCTTCAGCTAGGAGGCAGTTGTAGGGCTGTAGTTCCTGTAATCTTCATTATTTGTGCTTTTTAACTCAGTGACTATCTCAGGCAATGGTAATATGTAAGCAATCCTAACACAAAGCAATGGTCTCATCTCTTTAGTAAAGAAGACATTTTATCCTCTGAGCTGCACTTTCAAAGAGGCACCAAGTCCTGTTGGAAGAGAGATCAATGGTCACGACAGGCACAAGATGCGGGTGTGTTTGTCCTTGATGTAGGTATCTTTTAAGAGCCTAAACTCCTGGCATTGTCTCTGGAAAGAGCAGGTACTTTCAGACGTTGATTTAGAACATGAAAATAATTCAGGTTCTATGATCTGTCCTCTGGAGGAACCTATAATGCCTCTTGGATTAGAGTTATGGCCATTAGTTGACCCAGTTAGACAGTATGAACATCCCCCCTCTCTCCACCTTCTTTCTAACCCCCTGGGGTGTCTTAGCCCCGCCATGAACCCAGATGAGAAGCCAAAAGCAATGTGCACAATATGTACAGTGTCTGACCACACCTCTCCACAGAGATATGTGAGGACAATCGTCTTTTGTCTGGTTAGACACAAGTCCTTTGAGCAGCACGTTTACAACATCACTTTGCAACACAGGAGTGTTTTTTCTTCGCTATCTCTTGCTGTCAGTTCCTGACTAACCTCAGCTGGTTTCTAAAAGCTGAAAGGTGTTTGCCTGTCTTCCCAAAAGCGGAATGTATTTTTCTTGAAAGAAGACTGTGCTTTTGTCTCTGTTTTGAGCAGGTGTCCGTACCCTGACATCAGATTATTCATATCCTAGCAACTGTCTAAGATGGCAGAGCTCACATGCTTCAATTCAAGAGTATTTTTCTATGGCTAAGTTAAGAAGAGGTTCATCAAAGTTTTAGTTTATTTCATTATCAATATATATATATATATGAACAGAAAATATTTTTCACAGGAAATCTTATATCTCTAGCTAAAAATTTACAGGAGGGTTATTATATATTTTGTTTGAAACAAAGCATTGGTGTTTCTGCCACTCAGGGTTCTTCCAGAAAGCCTTGCTCATCCTGTTTTTATAATGATATATACATATGAGAAGAAGTATTTTAGTAATGTTCAGTATGAAATTCAAAATAGCTCATTGCCAAAAAAGAATTAGAGGAAGAACAGCAAGATTTTAAATTTTTAAACATGAGCTCATTTAGGAAAAAAAAAAAAAAAAAAGATGATCTTGTGCCTAGTTTGTGACAAAGGCTTAAACAATTAAAAAATTTATAGAGCTTTCTAAAATGACAAAACAAATTTGTTTTAGCACTAATCACACTCCTTGACATTAGGGCTTATCCACTGTCTCTAGTGAGCAGAGGTTTCTGCAGGTGGCTGTCTATTTGGATTTGAAACACAGGAAGTTCCACCTCCATGTGAGGAAGAACTTTCCTGTGAGGGGGACAGAGCCCTGGCACAGGCTGCCCAGAGAGGCTGTGGAGCCTCCTGCTCTGGAGACCTTCAAACCCGCCTGCCACCCTGTGCCCCTGCTCTGGGTGTCCCTGTTGGAGCAGGGAGATTGGAGTAGATGATCATTTAAAAATGATGATCATTTAAAAATGATTTAAAATAACAATTTTAAATTATTAAATTAACAATTTTAAATTAAACTACCTCAACACAGTACCCAAGCATATCTCAGGGGAGAACCAGGGCCAGCAGGCAGAGGGAACAAGGTCAGGAAATTTGGAGAGGAAGCTAGGCCGATGCAAACAGGACTGTTCCAGCTTCTCCCAGATACCTAGAAAGGGCAGTGCCCTGTTTCGTTTGCTTGCACAACTGTAGTGAATATGTCAATAAGAGACCAATAAAACCTAAGTTTATTTGAGTCCCAGGATTATTCATTAATCCACATAACTGGTTCTTCTCCATCTCCTTATATTTATGGTGGGTGGTAGCAATGTGGAAGCAATAAATTAAAATTTAATATTGCTTAAATGATAAAATTGCTTAATAATAATTAATCAAACTATCAAGATATTTTTCCAAGCTCCACTGGACAAGCATTTAGTCTCTTATGACCTTATTCTTTAATCTACAAAATGTTGCACTTCCCAAAGTTTGGAAGTTATGGCACACAAGTTATAGGCAGAAATTGAAAGGCATAAGGAAGATGGAGTGTGTTTGTACTGCTTGCCAACTTTCAAGCAGGTCCAGGTTTCTCTTTTCAGATATAAACTCTGCTTGAGTGAGTGCAGTCTGCTCTAGATCAAAATATGTGATTGTGATGATCTTAGTATCAACAAATCCTTTAAATAAATGCAGATTTCCATGAGGAACTCTGCAGCTCCCTGTGTCTATGTCTGTATATATAATGGTTAGTTGTAGGCCCAGCCAGTGCCTGTTCCATATGTTATACTTCCAATGCTAATTTTTAAAAGCATCTGTTTTAAACTTACTTTATGACACCTTTACCAATGTCCCTAGGAGATTTAACAAATCATTTTGTGAGCAAGTTGGTGCTTATTCTTTAGTCTTTCTTATAGTCACACTGTGCTTCCCCTTCCCTACAATTGTTATATCAGGTTAAAAACAACTTTTCTTGTCTAGTTTTGAAAGTCCTGGATGTACGTTGCTTCTTCAGGAAAGACTACAACGAATACAAAACTCAGAGAGCAGGACTGCATCTGAGCAGTAAAGGTGGACTTCATCTCCCCTAACTTCAGATATTTAAATTTAGGCTAGTTATAGATGTTCTTTCTATGGTCAAACTACTTCAAAAAGAGATCAGCGTGTCTAACTTCTATCTACTGACAGTCAAGGGCATCTGCTGTCACTACTTCCATTTAACCATTGAATAGTTAAACAAATAAGTTAAGTCAATATATCCCAAATGCAGTGAACTATAGGCCCCAGAAAGTGGCCGAGTTTGAAAAGGGGCCTTTTATAATTGCTGACCTGAGACACAATGAGGAGATGGGAAAGAAGTGTACAGTCCTGTTGCTTCTAGATAAAATCCTTCTTCTTTCTTGTCTGGACTTATGCCTTATTCTTGATTTTTCCCTTTCTTCCAGAAGTATCATATCTTTCTGTAACTTCTCTTTTCTTTCAACTAAGTTATGGCTGGGCATAAATGCAAGTGCCTGAATTTCTGAGATGTATCTCTATCTGAAATACATGAGGTCAAAAAAAGAAGGATTTACCCAAAAGTTTGAGTCAGGAATCTTGTCTTGAAATAACCTGAAACTAAAAGTAGACAGTTTTCTTGAGTTTTGCATGGAAGATGGGGTGGTTCAAATCTGGATGCTCAGGAATCCAGGAAGGAAAGTACAGGCAGAAAACAAAGTTCTGTGGGGAAAAAAAGGGCACTGCATTTCATACAGAAATGGTTGTTGTCCAGCTTGAGAATCACGATGTCCTTGGAACAAGGACACCAGATCAGCCAATGATTATTTTTTATTATTATTTTACATAAATTACAGAAAGGGGGAGAACAAAGGCAAGCATAATATATCTTTTTTTCCCCCAATGTAAATGCAAAACTATGTCACCCAAAGGGAGAACCTAATAAGCTCATGTATTTGATTAAGTACTTAAACCTTTTTATGAATTTTAAGCAAATCAACTTTTACCACTTGCTCATAGAAAGTGCACAGACCATATACAGCTGACGCTTTGCCATGTGCTGAAAGGCATCTGCTTTCTCTGGGTGACATCCTCATTGCATTTTGCATGCTATTAAACATACAAAAGGCTGAGTGTTTCTAATGATTAAGAAATGATATTTAAAAGTTAGCACATTTATTTTTAAAATAGAAGTGAGATCTTTACTCGTCAAGTTGTCTGTAGCCCTACTACCTCGCTCTGTCATGGAACAGTATTTTCGTCCTACATTGACTTCTAATTAATTTTCTTTCTAGTGAGAAACTCTTCAAATCCATGCTTGTACTTAATTATGTCAGTTCTGCCAAAACACATGAAGGTTTGATGGGATTAAATCCAAAGTAGCGTTGCGCAGAAGGATGTGTCGCAGCTAGAAATTTATTTCTTCCTTGGAATATGGACAGAAACAAAATTCGTTTTATGGTGACACCTTACAGTCAATCTCACCAAAAACACGTCTTAATATCCAGATATGCTCATATCTTTTCATTTAATAAGGACTTTTTTGATATAAATATTATCTGCTATTTTGCCTCTTCCTGTTTACAATAACATGGAGATTATTTGGAAAATAACAGCAACAGCAAGAGCGGATTTTGTTTAAAGGAAGAAATTCGGGATGAGGAGGATTATAAGCAACGTACATCTCTGGGAGTAAAGCAGGGAGGTGGAAAGGATTCCCTGAATCCTCACTTTCATGCTCCACAAATTCTCTGCAATTTCTCCTACAATAATGTAAAGAAACAGAGACCTACATAACAGCCATTTAAGCTGTTGTCCTAAGCACAGAGATTCCAGATGCTTCAGGGCAGCATTTGCATGAATTTGACAAGAAAAAGCCCGAAAGGAAAGCCTTTTGACAGCAGGGCCAAGGGCTATTCCAGAACATCCCTAATGGACCTGGATAGCTGTATGTGGGAAGTAGCATAATCTTCCTTTTCACCCTCACCTTGTTTTGCCCTGTCTGCCTGCATTCACAGGCTTGTCCTTGCTATGTTTGTCTAAAGCCTCATTTAGAGCCAAGCTCATCAACTCTTCAGGACTCTATTATACTGTAAAATAGTAATAATGAGAAGAGAAAAAAAGAACACTTGATGTGACTTTTAAGAAAATATATGTGCCTTGTGATATTTTCCTCCCAGATGAAATTCATGAAAGGCTTTTTTTTTTCTTTTTTTTTTTCTTTTTTTTTTTTCTTGAAGATTGAGCCAGATTAAGGAAAATAAAATTTCTTGCAAAGGTCAGTGCTACTACGGCAGAGAGTGTTAGCAGTGAAAAGGCTTGTAGGATATTTTGCAAGAGCTTCTCAGGTGATTTACTGACACTTTATTAAAATAGCAGCAATGTTATGCTCCTTCAGCATGCAGAAAAGCTCAGGACGGGCACTGGGAACATGGGTTAACAACAACATTGCAGACCAGATGCCTTAAGTGGCTGCTTGTGCCATGCTTGGAGGCAGATACTCAATTATTCAGTTGCTGCAGCACAGATCTTTGGTTAACATTAATAACGTGTATTTATTTTGAAGTATGTGTGACAGGCAGATACTTGCATGATTTTTCTGAACTGCCTGTGAGAGCAGCCCTAAAATACATCACGACCGAAGCCAAAATTAGAAACCTGGGAAAAATTCTCTTTCTTCCTCCACATGCAGTCACCTCCAAGCCAATGTGTATTTTAACCTACACTGAGGCTGTGCGCTATTATTAATTACTAGCTGTGCTGACGAAACTCCTTGAAGTTCCAGACTGGAGTCACTTGGGCTAAGTGCAATACAAACAAAAATGTTGTTTCAATGAGCAAATTATTTAACAGAGAGATATCTCAAACAATAATAATAATAATAATTGTTTAATATATATATAATACACTATATATATATACACTATACATACATGCACTATATATGCATATAAAATAAAATATATAAAAATATAAATAAATGAGAGGCTCACAAGATAATTAAGCATTTTCCTTCAGGTGAACTCAGCAGTCCAGGAGCAAAGTCAAAAACAGAACCCAGATGTCTCAAATCCCAGAGACAGATTTAAACCTATACCTGCTCCAGCTGTTCATGACTCCTCTGTATGATGAAGTTGCCTGGTATTATTATTTTCTTCTGGAGAATTAGAATAATCTCCATACCAAAATTAAAAATAAAAATAATGAAAGATAATTCCTGGAATTAGATAGTGTCCAATAAATAAAATATTAGCAAATATTTTATTTAAAATGCTACTAAGATTAAAATGCATAATGTAATTGTTTTTAGTTTATGGATCATGTTCCCCCTTGATTTTAGGGAAAGGACCAACAATTCTAAAAAATATAAGAAACAAATTATATAGATATAGATAAGGGTATATGTTTTTAATTACATGTTTACTTGATATAGAGGCTTGATATATATGTACCAGTATATATACATGCAGTCCATTCACATACCAAAACAATATGGGCTTGTTTAATGGTGTTTTCCTTGCATGAGGTGACTGTTTTCTGTCAGATAATGTTATTGCTACAATAACAAGGACTCAAAGAGACATGAAATATCCTTTCAGAATTTAAAAATAGCAGCAGTGTTCTTTCTTTTCATTTTCATAATTTTATTATCAAATTCAGTCAATTCCTAAATGTAAAAAAATGCAACAAAAACACTAAAAGCGTTAAAGCATTTTACAAATCGAAATGAAAGGGATAGTTATCATTCACAGTGAGCCTTCTGTAAAATGATCTGAATTTATCCCTTTATTTTAGAATTTTTTAATTAAGCTATGACACTTAATTAATCATTAGATCAGCACAACTGTTGGAACATAAAAAGTCAAGGCTTTGAGTTATTCCTGAAAACCCTTAAATCAATTTAATTTTTGTTGTTAACAGGGATAAATCAAGATTTACCTCACTGAGTTGGTAAATTACCATGGTGTCAAACCAGTTTGAAACAAAATATAACCAGATTCACAAAACCAGCCAAGCAGAATAAGGAGCTAATCTCTTGTTAAACTTCCTCCTCTTGTATCCAGTCCTTTAAAAATTGTAAAACAATGTTCATAAGGTTAGAATATGATTATCAGGATAGGGAAAATACTGGCTCTTCTTAAGTATTCTATGTCTGGATGGAAACAGGGCAATTTAGAAATGTTGCAATTACTAAACTTAACTAATGAAGCCCTGGAAATTTCATAGAATAATGATAATTTTTCGAACTGTAAAAAAAAACCTGTACATTATATTTGCCTTTCCCAGGAGAGATGGTACATCAGAAAGACAACCTTCACTGCAGAATAAAACAGAAACAAATGAACAAACAAAAATCTAACAGAAAATTCATCAGGCAGGCAAACAAGCTCAGTGATGTTATTCCTCCTAACCTACCCTCAGATTGCTTAAGAGAGAAACTACAAAAATTTTCCACATGTGGATAAGGAAGCTTTATATAGCTTATGTAAATATGGATTAATAGAGTCCACAATCCACTTGTTATTCACCTTGGATCAATATGTAGTTTGTGCCTTCATATTAGGCACCAAAGACCATGTTAGTCAGAGATAAAGTCAGTCACTGAGATACCATGTGTTTTCATAAGGCTGACTTTAAATGATCTAAAGCAATGTGACAACCTAATTCTATTTTATTTTTTATTTCGTATGTGCTCTACAGAATCCTGCATGAGCAGAATGTTGCTTTTGATTTTTCTTTTTCTTCTTCCTTTTTCTTTAAAAGAAATTTTGATAGTTAAAAGGTTGAAAAAGCAAGGCTTAATCCACAATATGAAGATAGCACCAAATACTTTTAATAAAGTTTATGGTTTTTGTCTCATGTACAGTACTGGAAAAATACAGAAAATAAAATAAATATGAATATAGAACATGAATATAGAATGTTAATATAAATAGAACATAGTATAGGACAAATGTGTATATTCAGAGAGAGAAATCCGTTACAGAGAACAGAAAAGAAATATAGATCAAGGAAAAAATGTCATGATGCAGAAACCGAAATTATTATACTAAATTTTTGGAAAACTTTCTTGCTACTAGGACATTTAAGACAGAATTCAGCCGTTCTACCTTTGGAGACTTAATCTGATGTCTATGTCTGAGCTAGCTGCTCACAAAACTTTAGTAGTGAGTGGAGAATAGACATTATATTTAGAGAAATGAATTTCTAACCCAAGTGTCCAGATTCCAGATTTTCTGAGCTATCAGCTCAGAAAAGCTTAGCTGAACTTTTCTGAAATTAGGAAGGAAAAAGATAACGTCACTAGTCTCAAAATCTAGCCTGCAGGATTGAACCTGGAAACTCACTTCAAATACTGGCTTTCTAATCTTCAGGTTTTTAAAACCATCCAAAGTGCTGACATTCAGCATGAATAAACTGCCAGACTCTCACAAACACACACACACACACATTAAAAAAAAAAAAAAAAGGATTCTCAGCTTTTTAATTCACTTACCAGTGCTCATTTATTCTCTATGTCTGACTCACGCTCTTAGCAACAACTGTTGCTCATCACAAAAACATCTCCACCAAAGCATCAGGACTTTTGTCTTCTCTTTGTGCAAACAGCAATAGGCAGAAATATTTCCTAAAACAGATTTCCAGCAGGCATCACTGTTTGGCTGATTTTTCTTAGGCTGAGGCATTTGCTTTTTGAAGGGAAAATCTTTGCTGGTGTGGGAAGACCAAGGCGCACCTCTTGGGAATGGGATCCATGAGGAACATAGTTAAATACCAGTTGCTGACCACATCGTTTCCTTGAGAGTTGCTGATTATAGAAACTGCTCAGGTTTTGATGTCTCTAGGCTTCATGCTGGCCTTTTTTTTTTTTTTTTGATATATATCAAGAATGAGCTTTGATGATGGTGTTAACAGGGTTTTGCAGATAAGTGAGAGGGCTGGGGAGGAAGGGAGAGCACCATCACCAAAGTAACATTCTTTCTGTATTACTTTGAAGTGTAAATTTGGGGAAGGAGTACTGGGAAAGTAGGATGGTTTGCCCATTGCAGGCATCGGTGTGTCCTTTGCTCTGATGAACACATCACCCTACAAATACCAGCTGGACTGTACATACTTCTCTGACATCAAAATACTTGTGGGTTATACAGTTATAATTTGTCAAAAATAAATTGAAGACTAAAGGACGTTTAGAAATAATTATTTCTAATTTTCTGGTTTGATAAGTTTTCACGTTAAATTTATATCATGTTAATCAGCCAAAACATAATAAAACAATTATCTCCTAAAAAATGACCATCGGCTAAAGTGATTGATATCCTTGAGTTTATAGACATCTGAGAATGCTGAAACTAATTCAGAAACCTCCTTTTCTCTAGCTCAGCACACTGGCCCACTTCACTCTGCAATTCTGGAGATATTTGGATGGCTTTATCAATTTGCCTTTGTTTATATATATGTGTGTGTGTGTGTATGTAATTCACAAATAGAAGATAGTTTTATTTTATTTTAATTTGGCAGTCAGTATGCAAATGGGAAAACAAGTGGGTCATTCCATTCAACTTACTTGAAGTCAGTGATAAAAGAGTTATCCTCTTTTGGACATGAAAACAGTAAAGAGGTTGTTTGTTTGTTTGTTTGTTTGTTTTTCTCTATCTGGACAGACTGTTTTGAGTCCGGGTACATTTTACTGTAAATCTTATGATTGGAAGAGATGGGAGATTGGATGTCTCTCCCAAGACAAATGCTAAATATGCTACATTTCTTTATGTCCTAACTAGACTTATTATGATAACATATTTTTCTAAAATGAATGTATTTATTAAAGAAAATGCTCACTATCATTAATCTCCATGGTATAGAGGGGAAAAAAAAGCCCTTCTCACTCTTTTTCTTTAGGTCAACTGCTTATAGTATACTCTTTATTTAAAAAAATTTATGGGATCTCATCAGGAAGCTTCAGCATGCTTCTACCCTCATTCAAAATGGCATAGATAGACAGCTCTAGACATTGATTCCTCCTGGACATCTACCTTGCAGCAGGGTGAATTGCTCTCCGTTATTAGACCTATAGTTATTAGAGGTTTAATGCTAGGTGACAGAAAATGCCTAGAGCCAGTGCCCACGGATGAGATAAGCCAGTTAAAATCAGTGTTTTCCACTGAAAAAAAATGATAGTGCATGATGCAACAACTAAGATTGCAAAACAGCCCACATTCTTTTTTTTTAATCTTAGTTTTCCAAAACAGTCATTTTCTGAGCTGAAATTACCTCCACATGGTCTCTGCTTGAAAGAGTTCAACATTATTTTTAATCTTGATCAAAATCTCTTCAAACCAACAGACTCTAAGTGACAAACTAATAGAAGCTCCTCTTTCTCATCCAAAAACATTGAAAGCACTTTTTCTTTCTTTTTTTTTCCCCCAAAATTAGATTTTTTTTCAGGATTTAGAGATGTGTGGCTGCCTGAGCCTGTAGAGCATTGCTCTATTTTTGAGTTAGGACACAGCACAGACATGAAGGCTGTGCAACAAGAATATATCATTAGGAGATCATATTTAATTCCCCCACGTTGATACAGGCCGTCTTTGGATTTTGGACAAATATGGAAACTGGGGTTCTCCTCCTCTGACTGTAATGGTCTAAAAGTGGGTATTTCTGCCTCTCAAAAGAAAATTATATCAGGCTAAAGAAGGTAGTTCATCTCATCTGATGATGACTGAGTGATGTCCTGAAGTGTTCCCTCTCACAAAGAAATGATGGGGACAAGGAAATGGCCTTGATGAAAGACCAATATGACCCTTATGTACTCCCTCTGAGAAGTCCCCAGGGTGGTGAACAGTGGGCCTACAAGCTCCAGAGCTTAGAAAGACCGGCTCTATTTCATTTCATGGACCTTTGCTGTCCAGTGTCTTGGTTCCACCATAGATGTGATGCAGATGACTGGATGGAGAAGCTTTGACATGGCACTGAAAAAAGAACCTCTGTGAGGATCTGCAGCTATAACATACTGGATTGTTGAAAGGATAATAAAGCAGGAGCAGGCAGCCCAAAAGCAACACATTTTACCATATGTTTTCCCCCAAAAGGGAGGTCAAAATAACAAAAACTCAAAGATCTGCACTGCTCCATTTCTATTTGTTCCCCTCTCCCCCTCTTTTTCATGAGTTTTCCTGGCAAAAAGGAGTACTAAAGATGCCTTTCCCCAAGCTTCCAGTTATTTTATACATTTTTAAAATTAACCTGGCACTTTTTTTACCTTCCTCTAGCAGTTATTTTACAGCTTGTAGGACAAATCTCATTATAAAATCAGCACAGGGAAACTGGCAGGCATTATGTCCCCATTCCTGGACAGAGCTTAATTCTTTCTTACTTTTACTTTTGTTCTGCACGCTACTGGTGGCAAGTTTATATTTATTTGCAACATTGATGGGCAACTGACACCTCTTAATGCTCTTGTAAGTCCATAGAGCATCATTCAGTATTAATATTGCCCTGACCAGAAAGAACACCTGATCTTTCTTTTTAGCCTTTTCTGCATGTTCTATTCTCAGAGTAAATGAAAGAGGAAACTAGAAAAGACAACATAGAAATATAGTGTTTTCTTCCCACCTGTTCCTAATGGCTCACACATGAGCTGGATGTGACCATACATTGCACACCCAGATAGTGTTTTAAAGAACATGTCTGTTTATAGGCAGGTTTTTTTAAGCAATACATGGGGCTATTGCTTTGAGTTTAAAAACCATGGAATGGGAATTTGGGAAATACTTAACTGGGTCAAGTAATATGGTTGGTCAATGTATGTGCAGGTAGCAGAGAAGAGTTTTCAGGCATTAGGCAGCCTTTGGGTTTTGGATTTTATTTTTGCCAATTCTGTGGGCAACAGAACGATGTATTCTTACAATATTTTGTGGTAGATACATATGCTTATAGTCGCTACCCATTACCTCTCGCCTGACATGCTAACTGCCTAGGAAAGGAATTTATCTTGACACTGTTCTTCTGTTTTGTCCTTTGCAACCCAGAGGCAACTCTCAATCTTTGAGCAAAATTAAAAAATGTCCAAACTTCAGGTGTTTCAAAGGCTTAATGTTCGTATGACTGTCTCTTGTTATTACAAATGAAAGAGGGGACAAGAAAATTTCAAAAAAAATTTGAAGTACATCACAACAGAAATAATTATTGCTACTCTTTCCATGTCTGCACCTAACCTGTGAAGCAGACTTTGTTTTACCTATTGTGATGTGTCCATAAACTAGCTTGGAAAAGTGCTATTTTGATATATCCTTGGAGCATCGCCATGAGGTGAATAAGAAAGCTAAAACCATCCAGTGAATTTTTCTTTTATGATATTTAATAGGGAATAGCATAAAAGTGGCATAAAGGCAATTGTAATTGTTTTGCATAAGTTTGGGAGGGCTGAATTAGCAGGAGTCTGTCACTTATATCAGCCTTTTAGTTAGTTTATTTCACTACTGTTCTCATGCATCTAAGTGAGTGAACCTTAAAATACTAACTTCAGAGTAGATTTATGCATTAGATGAAAATATGAACACAATAAGCCATTCATGATCAAATAAATAAATAAATAAATAAATAAATAAACTACGTAAATCTTACCCCTGACAGCACTACTCTCTCCTCAGTTACTCAGATTTCACAGCTTTCTGAACTAAGAAGATTAAAAACTAGCTGGTTCATATTCCTAAAACCTAATATTAAACAGAGCTATTGAAGGAAGCATTGATCGAGTTTACTCCATTAAAAAAAAAATTAGAGCTATTTGGGCTCTCTGTCTAAAACCATCCATTTGTTTTTGAAAACTATAAGGTGGTATTAGGGTGCATAGTTAAGATATTTAACCACATGACAACCACTCTCTAAATCAATGAAGGGAGAAGAAGCGGAGAGAAAGGGAGAGAGAGAAATCTAATGATTTCTAACATCTATTTATCATCTCTTTTTAGATGCAGAATCACCTTCTGAAAGGACCCATAGCTTTCACAATATTGTGACTATAGAAGAAACTTCAATAGCTAATTCATAGCAGATCTCCAATTCCTAGACAAAATGGAGTTTGTCTGCTGCAGAAGTTGTCCATGGGAAATCTCAGCTTGTGATTAGAGTATCTGAGTGCTCCTTTATTGTTAAAAACATGTCCTGACTCTGCACCTCTGTTAAGAGAAATAAAGATAAATATGGACAGTTTTATAGGCTCTCCTCTGAACACGTTATGGTCACAAATGCTCCATACTTGGTGTTTTTGCTAAGACATGTGGGTGCCTCAGAGGAGCCTCTTCCCTTGGTGCCTGACATCCTACAGTGTCGGTTAGAAGGTTTTCCACTGTCTCTAATGATTAACTGAAGAAGGTACAAGCCCTGGATGTTGGGGTCCCCATTGCCACCCTGCCCTTCTCCTAGAGTCCCCAAAGGAGAGGCGGCGCAATGGAAGCCACGTCTGTCTTTTAGCTAGAGCATTCTGTAATCCACGAACCAAAATCAATGTCAGAGCATCATCCCATCCTGCTTCCTCCACGCTGGGGACAAATCCACTTGCCTAAGGTATAAAGCAGGCAGCTGGTAACTGCAATGTCATAAATGACATTAGCATGAGGCTGACAATATTGCAAGTGGCAGTAACCTCAAAGACATATTCTCACATTTGCAAACACCTGTTTAAGCCACTTTCTATCCTTGTAAAAGCGTGGACAAGTCTGTTGTGACAAGACACCAGTGAAGTTACAAAAGCAGCAACCGTGCCCGGTTCATTTGATGTTTGTGGCTCTGTCATTTGTATGCTGGAGATTCACTATTCACTTGAGTCTCGTCTAAGGATCATTTCTATTTGCAGTGCAACGAGACAACTGTCTGCCTGTGACTCTGTAAATACTTGCAGCACTAGTCAGTCTCTAAAAGGTGCAATTCTTAATTGCTTGACTGAGACTACTTCTTTCCTCTAGATCATTATAAAAGGTGAGGCTAAATTAACTTGGCATCCACTAGAAAACATGAAGACTGCCAAGGGTTCAGGAGCTAGACTGTATTAGATGGGAGGGGAAGTGAAGTCGTTCCTCTGTATATTTACCAAAAAGGCGTTGCTATCTATTTTGCGCTATCTACTGCTTTTTTGACTCATTCCCTTCCTGTTCACAAATAGTTCTTCCAAAAGCAATGATTGTGTTTGGTTCCCCACAAGCCTTGCTTTTAGTGGTAGTCTGGAGGTTTGCTGCAAGTGTTACTTGATGACACACAATCTCCTTCCCACCGTCTCGTCCTTCCCTTATGCAGCCACACAATCCCTAGAGTGCGTTGCTATTGGCAGTTGCATTTATGCAGTTTTCACTCACATAGCTTCACTTTGGTTCTTTCCACTGCTTCTAAAGGTTCTTAGCTAATGTTCTGCCCCCTTCTGTTTTCTTCCCAATGGCTGTCATTGGTGGAGGTCATCAGCCAGCAATGGTGGGGTTAAATTGTCAAACACAAGCATAGACAATCTTTTTAGATACTGTGGAGTGGGTACCACATGGTCTTCAGCTACAACACCAGAAAGGGATGGGAATCTCTCCTAAGCCCTGTGTAACATCTGCTAGGCCTATGCGGACGTTTGGGGAGTTCTGCAACATCTCAGATGGCTCAGAAGTTAAGGCAGCTGAACTGACTATAGTAGGAAAGTAGTCACCCTGGTCTAATTTAGACTTACACAGGTAGAAGTTCAAATTTAGAAGTCTTTATCTTAAACTGAATAGTCTAAATAACTGTCTTACATTGAATATCCGTTTTTTCAGAGGGCAATATTAAGGTAGGAGGGATTCTGCTGGTAGCCACAAAACCATGCCATGTCCTGTAACTATTATTCCATAATTCATTCCTTGATTTCCTTCCTTCTCTTTTTGACAGACCCACAAGAACATCAAAACTGAGGAGATTAAGTTTATGCTATTTAACATTGCAGTGATAATGTTCAATTAGACTTTTCTTCAGCTGTCATCTGTAAAGGCCAACGACAAGTTAAATTACTTCCATCTACTTGATGTTCTGGGTCATGTAATATTCAGTTAAGAACAAGGCTGGATGCATGGGTTTTTCTTCAATGAGCATAATTAGAAGTATTCAAAGTACTTTCTAAAGGAATAACTCTAGGTGTTTTCTCCTGCCTCTTCAGAGAGAACAGCAACATATCCTAGCAGGTATGTGCTATGCTTCATCTTTTGTACTTAAAATTAAAAGCACATTGAAAGTTTCTGGGCATTTGTGAAGCTTTCATTTTTATTTCTGTCAAATTCAATTTAATGAGGTCCTTATTGCCTTTCCTTTTCTCTGGAAGGACTTTATTTATTTAATTATTCATCCATTAAAATAAAGGAGATGGTAGAGAAAGCTACTGCACTCAAGTTTACCATATCTGGCTTTTGATTTTAATTTTCAGACTTTTCACAAGAAAACCATTTGTAAACCTTGATAATCCCTTGGAGAATTGTTGATTAAATATTTAGGTATTTTGAATCCCCCTAAGGAAATTTATCTTTTTTTTTTTCTTTAAAAGAAACAGAAACACAGAGTTACAGAAAAAATGAGGTTGAAAGAGATCTTTGGAGTTCATCTAGTCTGGGCACCCTTCCCAAGCAGGGTCACCTCGAGCATGTTGCAGGATTGCATGGAGGTAGATTTATAATATCTCCAGAGAAGGAGACTCCACAACCTCTCTGGGCAACCTGTTCCAGGCCCTCATAGTTAAGAATTCTCTCTGTCTGAAAAGTCATCAGCAGATGTTCTGTCAGAGTCCTGTTTTTTTTTTTTTTTCTGTCCTATTCTTCAAATTAAAAGCGAGGTATTGCTACACATAAGGACCAAAGGATAGTCTTCAAAACCCTGACATTAGACTAAAGACATTTTAGAGCAGTAATCTTTTTATTTACTTCATTTGCATACTGGTGTTCAGGACCCACAACCTATTCCTGTTTTATTTTGTCTATGATCAAGAGATCACAGGAACTTTCTTAAGATAAAAAAGTACAGTGACACCACAAGATGAGTTTCCCACACACTGATATGGCTTGAGAATCTGATGTTTAAAAAGTTACAGATCCCTTCAGACTACTACTATTAAAAGCTAACACTGACAGGCCTTAGTGTCCTCGAACTTTTTGTCATTGACTGACTGATCGGTCAATTTTTATTTATGGTTCATTCAAAGGGCAATAATAAGAATAAAATCCAGGGCTGGCAAAGAAAATGTGAAAGAATATTTTACTAGAAAATGGCTCTTTCATAAGCCTACACATTTTCTTTAATAGTTGGAGATGTGATGAGGATGATTAGGTATTTGTCTTATGAGTGACTGCAAGATGATGGGTTATTCAATACAGATCACCAGTGCTCTGAACTCATCAGACACTTGCTGTAGTTGATTGAAGTGCAATAATTGAATCCACCCATCATGTTCAAGAGAAGTTCACTGCAGCTGGGGAAATAAGATCAAGATTCCCTCTCTGTTAATACCTACTTTGGAGCCCACTTATTGCATCAGGAAAAAAAAAAAAAAGGAATACTGTGAATATTAGAATATTATAAGCAATTTCATTTTTGCTATTAGCTCATGGATCCAAGCTAGAGGTTTAACACACATACATTTTACCAGAAGCTGCAAACACTAAAGAGGGTTAAGATAAAATCTCGAATGACTTATTTTAAAATTACTAACCAGCAGCAATCCAAATCAAGCCTGACACAGACAGATTAAGGGATGGTAGGGACCATAGCCAGCAAGTCTTCTGCTAATGCAAAAGAAGTCATTGTATTTGGGTAAGTGGATCTGGAATGAGCTTTTGAACCTGACTGAATTCATCTATGGAGAATGGCACAGCAAATTGGCTACAGTTGAAGCTTGGCTTTGCTTTTAACTTATGCATGTAGGACCTTTTTCTCAGTTATCTGGCTTAAAGCTGTGGTTTTCCTCCACCTTATGTCTTGTACATTAGAGAAAAGGAAGCTCCATCCATTTACTGCATCACAGGGAAAGTGAAACTCTCCAAAAGCAAAGGGACGCTGGGCTATGTTCTTCCACGATGAGTAAAAAGGGAGATGCAGTTACCTGCTGAAGTCCTGAGTTCACTTGCCGTGAGGTTAATAAGAAAACTTCCATCAACTGGTGCAACTGGAGAGTGATGCCTTAATTGCCTGATATTGCCTGATGCTATTATGGGAAAAAGACCTCAAGAAGAGGAAGATAAACATTGATTTGTCCCGGGTGTTAACTATTACAGCAGACTTAACAAGTCAGAAAAATAAGAAATAAGAATAAGCCTTATTAATTGTTTCATAAAACTGGAGTTGCACAGAGCCCTGGAGGTGTGTTTATTATGGAAATAACATACCGACAACAAGCAGGCTTTTGTGTTTCTTTAAGGATATTCACATATTCCCTTCCAGCACACATAAATAATGCATTGTCTAAAGTTTATTACCTTTTTTCTTTTTTTTTTTTTTTGGCAGGGTTTGTCCTCCTGTCAGGTTTACAGTTCTTAAAATGACATTTGCAATTTTACCATTTTCCGTGGCAGTGCTGGTTCCCTCCTCCCAGCAGCCAGGGTTTGCTTGTAATAATGTTTATTGCAAAATTCTCCAGGCCTATTTTTCTTATGCTCCCTGCAGCCTAATGAATGATCCATGACATTATTACAGGCTCACTAATTTCCAAACAGCTTTTTTTCCAAGAATGAGTGTATTCAATGTAATGCCTGAGCAGGCAGCTCCCCACTCCTAAAAATCTTGGTTCTTATAATGTTTTTCATCCAGTTTAGCATTTCAGAAGACCTGTAATGTAGCTGAGTCAGCACAGATGCCCTAATAAATCTAAAAGGTACATATTAAAAAAGGAGGGTACAAATTGCTAGGGAAAAGGCATCACAAAACAACAGTGAAGCAAAGCAACACTGAAGTAGTTAAGTGAAAGGAATATGCTGATTATTTTGTTATGGCCTATCTTCATATTAACCACATGACAGACTTTGAAAAAGTAAATACCTTTCTTCCAGCTTTCGCCAAAATTGAAGAAGAATTTAACTGCTTTGCAAGGCATGTAAATAAGACATTAAAGACCCATAAATGTTGCTTCTTCCTTAGTTTTGCACAGCTCCCTGAATTAGTATCCACAGAGGGACTTGGGATCTTGCAGACGAAATGTATCCACAAAACTGTTAATAATAGACTAGTATTCCTTCACTGTTTTCAAGTAATGTAGAGTATACACCTGGTTGCAAGCCTTTAGTACCTAATTTAAGCCAAGAATATAAAATAGAATTATAAATGTATAAAAGAAAAGTATTTTTACTCAAATGCTAAATGAATTATTCTCCTCCAACTTCCCTTTACTTCCACAAATACTGAACTACCAAGCCATAGAAGAAGGTCCCTGGTTTGTCTTGGTCAGAGGCTAGGTGTTTCTTCAATTAGACATAATTAAGATTCATGACATGTTCCTAAGGAAATATCATGACTTTTTTTGACAGCATATACTGAAAAATAGCATTTCTCTTCATTACGGTCGTTCTTTTCCAAGATTATAATTAAGTGCACATACTGAAGACCAATGATTAGTCTCTTTATTTTGTAAAATAAGCTGCACTTAACTACGCTGGGACTTAATAGCAGAGGGGAATTTTTACAGCTGGGTTTGCTCTGGCACTTGCCAAATGGAGAACTTCACCATGCATGGGTGAAATTGAACTGCTAATGAGAGCCAACTACCTAATTTCAATAATCCCCCCGGAAACTGTTGAGCAGATAATCATACTTTCATTTCCTCCACCAACCATGAACAGATTGGCTTTTCTTGAATAGGCATTTCAGGAGCAATTGAACAGAAGTCAGTGTCACACAATTGTATTTTTCCCTGAAAAAAAAAAATCCTGATTTGAATCTCATCCTGGAGAAAATATCTGCCTTAAATGCTTTCATGTGTGCAATGAAATAATATTGAGAATCTCCACACTTCTAAGAGCAAAAAATTTTGAAGTACTTTTTGGAGGAATAAGAGTAGGAGCTGAAGGAATCAGCTTTGACTCTAAAATAGATTACTATAAGTTGCTTTTCTATACCCTTGATTTTTCTCAAGTTGATGTACTGTTTTTTTCACTTTTGCTTTTTGCATAATATGCAAACATTAAACAATTAGGATACTCTCCAAGAAAATCTGAAAGCTATTGCCTGTTTTTCGGGACTCGAATGCACAACACAGTGCTTGTTTTTAGCTCCAAAGATTGACAGCGCCATAATTTGGTGCTGGAAATCTTAACGCTTCTTTCTAACATATGGAAGTCTTCATCAGTTCCTAGATTGACAGGTATGTTCTGGAATGACAAAAACAAAACAAAACAAAACAAAAATTTACATTCAAATGTTCCTGCAAAAGCTGTAAGAGGCCTGGATTAAGCAAAGCCTTTTGTTTTAAAATAGAAAGTCAGTAAAAAATGCATTGTAACACTGCCAGACAAGATTTTGAAATGTTTGTTGACAAGGCAAACAGAGTAGAGTTCACCTCGATAAGCAGACCACACCGCACCTCTTCAGCAAGATTTCATTGGTCTGCAAGCATTGATTCACCTTTCAGAACAGGCATGAATTAGATGTTTTGACCTAATATGGTATTTTTACTAGGAGACAAGCTAAATTGCACTGTGTTTTATGACTCTGAGTGTCCATAGAAACTAATCAAGGGTAAGAAGTTTTCAGTTCCCTTTTTTTGGCCCAGATGCACATGCAGCAGAGATCATCCTCCAGATTATCTAGTAGGAGATACACCAATAAAGCCTTTGCAGAGGAATCCTTCCCCTAAGAGTCATCATGGGATGATCTCAATAACATTCTACACTAATATAATCTATACTAAAAGTGTGCACTGCTCTTCTCTGTGGTGCCTAGGGAGAGGATGAGAGGCAATAGGTACAAACAGAAACATGGAAAATTCCACTCAAACACAAGAAAACAGTCTTTACCATGTTGGTGGTCAAACACTGGAAGAGGTCGCCTAGAGAGGATGTAGAATCTCCATCTCTGGAGATATTCAAAACCCATCTGGACATGGTCCTGGACAGATGGATCTCCAGGTGTGCCTTCCTGCCACAAATATTGTGTGATTCCATGAAAATGGGCAGAGCTGACAGCTATGCATACTATATTCCCCTGCTAAGGAGACTGGTTTCTAGGAATTGGGGCATCCTGCTCTGTTGCTTTCCGATGGTCACAGAACAAGACAAGGACTGCTAAGTGTTCTTCACATTTACCCAACAACCACCCCGAAATACGGGAGCCTGGGTAGCTACCCAACACTACATCCAATCAAACTCTTCTCTCTACTGTGCAGAATATCTGCTTCTCGGCAATTTTTAGTAGTGAGAGAAAAAAAATTATTTTGCTTCTGTTCCCTTACATTTTCCCTCCTTTTATTTTTTTTCCCTCTTTCATTATTTTTAGCTCCTGGTTCCATGATGAAAAGAGCAAACAGATCTCATTCCAGTGAAATCATCCTGCTTTGAAATGGCTTTGTATTACTATTTCTAGCAATTACATTTCAGAAACAAATTTTCTCTATAATTTTATATAGATACCAATATATGAGATAATTCTCCACTAAAATTCAGGGGTGCTTTTCCGTAAAGGGAGCAGCAAGAAGTGTGCCAGAAGAAATCTCTCTCCAGCAAATATATCTGCTCCCTGAAATGTGTCACTTTCATAACTCATGTCATGCTCTAGGTAACACACATGACTGTGCTGGAAGTGAACATTTAGTTAGTGCTCTAGTATAAATATGAACCACCTTCTGTGTTAATAGCTAATATTTGGGAATGTAAATGTTTATCAGGTAAATATTGTGTGATTATAAAGATTTGTCTGACCTCAAGCATGGAAAATGAGTGGGGTGAATTTGCTGACTGAATTTGCTGAAGACATATCACAGTGCTGGCAGAAAGTGACAGAGGTCAGGGAAGAGCCATCAACAAACTCATGGGGGAATCTCAGGCATGGCATCGACAAAGTCCAGCAGTGATTTATATGCAGGTAGAAGTCATGAAAAAATTGAGATCTGTATAATCACACAGTGATTTTTAATGGAAACATGGTGGTGCCTAGCTTGTGTGGAAGTTTGCCTTGCCCTTGCCCTCTCTCCTCTCCTCTCCTCTCCTCTCCTCTCCTCTCCTCTCCTCTCCTCTCCTCTCCTCCTTTTCCCTTCCCTTCCCTTCTTTTTGTTTTCTTTTCTCCCTTTTCATTTAGATTTTAATTTTTGTCTTTCTCAGTTCCCCCTCTGATGACGGAGATCAGCATAGCACGTCACCTATGGGTGGTGAAAAATAACTCCATCCTACGTTTGTACTTCATTCAGTTACTACAGTGACAAGAACCAGGATGAAATTAATACACATCTGTCATCAGACAGTGAAGGGTTTGAGAAGTGTTCAGTAAATAAGATGAGGAGCTGTGGCAAAAGCAAGAAAACAACAGATGCTGATGAGCAATGAGTTTCCAATTTGAAGAAACACTAGTGTACAGAATAAGAGTACTGTTCTGCTGAAAAAATACACTAATAGAATAAAAAAAAGGGTTGCATTTAAGTACACCAAATAGAAAAGAAGTATGAGTTTGCACAGGCAAATATTTCTAGGGTTTGGGGACTTCTGAGAGATTTTAATTGCAACTTCAGTGCTTCTCTAAGTATTTTATATGCAGCTTGCACAATAATATATTCGATATTTCCTATGTATTCCAGGGAAAGACGTCACTATGTTACTAGATAAAAAATAGATTCTGCTGCTGCACTCAGATTTTTTAAAACTATTTTCTGAATTGAAGATAGAATACAGTTTTTAGCAGTTGCAGTGAATCAGAAATTGTGAAAAACAGCTCTCTTTCATCTTTCAAATATACAATTTTAACTAAAGTTCAGAGAAATTTTTGAAAAGTGTTTGATTGTTACAAATTAAAAGATATCCTGGGGGTGGAGGAAGGATACCTGAAAATAACTTGGTCATTTAACATTTTTAAAGTATGTATTTTTTTTATTATTCTTCAAAAAATAAATATTGGGAAAAAAAAAAGATAACTTTTTTCAATATCACTGGTGATGATTCTCATTTTATATTAATTACATTTTTTGTTGATTTCAAGCTTTTCCATCTTTTTTGAAGTCATTGGTAAAAGCTTATTGATTAAGTTTGATTAAAATACATCCCAAATATCCAGATAGGCTTTGCATTATTTTGCTGAAAGTTTTGTGTTGATTGAATATATTCAAATGTATAAATGCTACATGAAACATATGCCTAATAGTACACAAGTAAAAGTGAAAGCACAGTTGAACTATGAGAGAATAGAGTTTGTACAGTCATTTTGAGCCCCATCTGCCACACAGTCTCACCAGGAAACGTTAAGATTGAGGCTCAAGCGTTTTATGTCATACAGTAAAATCTATTGCAATATCCTGTGATCTAGGGGAACAAGGAAGAAACAGATTTATTGCATCAAATGTTTCTTCCAAGAGGTGGTTTGTCAAAGGTCAAAGCAAAGGTCCTGATGATGCAACACACCGGTACCAGTGTGGGGAATGTGGCCTTTGATGCAGACCTGCTTTGCATAGAGGAGTTGATAATCAAAGTTATTATTCTATCTATCTCACCTGGCAACATATGCTGTGGTATGAAGAGAATATTTACATTTATGGGATGTATGAGAGTCCTCTGCCCTTCTTTTTTTTTGTGATAATTTTGCTATAGTGGAGAAAAAGTCCCTGTTATTAATTATCCAGCTGGCATTAGAAGAATGTTTTACCTCATTAAAATCAGTTTGTTGCATTCTTTTTGTTGTTGTTCTTCTTCTTCTCCACACATATTGTACCTCTGTCATCTCACCACGTCCTCCTTCCTGTCACATCCGACTTACTCAAGATGTTCAGTAATTGAAAATAAAAAAAGGAGAGAGAGAGAAAGCAGATGGTTCAATGAAAAATTATGTCTTCAGAGTACTCACTCCTTATCCTAAAATTTGTTCTGAAACAAGAAGGACCTTACTTAAGAGTCAAATTACTCTTTTTCATTTTTGGCTACAAAGAGAAGCCTGGACTGCCCATGGCTTTCAACTGAGGACATGATTGTCCAGTTTACTTGTTCAGATTCATTCATGCTAGCAAGAGAGTTGTCTTGAAAACAAATTAAGATTGGGAACATATAAGAAAAAAAAAGGACTGTTGATGGCTCCTTCTGAACTTCAATCCAAGCGACATAGATCACAGCATTATTCTCTGTAAGACTTATTTTTTCAGTATATGGCAGATATCAGTATATATTTTTTTTTCAGTATATGGCAGATATCTATGTTCTATCAGTTGAATTCCACCCTAGATATTAAAATCATTCTTCGATCTCTTCTGCATAATCCGGAAATACCTAATTTAGGCACCATACTAGGAGAGAGAAACACAACCAATCTGATGGTTACTGAAAGCAGTAATATCACAAACAGACTTCAGCAAGTACAGCGCTGCAGCTTGATGTGAAACGTGCCGTGGCATGCACACACAGCCCACCCTCTCCGAAAACCATGTCCTTTAAATAGGCTCATGGGTGGGTTTCAGTTGTATCATATTTCTGGAGTTCTCAAAAGTAAGCACTTTCCACACTCTTCAGATGAACATGAAGCCTGTTAAATCTATTTTGAAAAAGCATTCCCTATCAACATTTCATCATCCATTGCTTAGCTGTATGTGTAACATCATCCCTTACTGATGTTGTCTGCTGCATTGTACGTTGTCAGCATTTTAGTACCCTCTGATTTACAGCAAACACTGGCCCATCAGGTTCTGTTTGATTTACAATCTCAAAATAGAAATCTCCTGGAAGAAAGCTGTTGACATTAAAGCTTATTCCCCATCCTGGGATTTACCTGGTACATTAAGGCATCCCTCGGTAAGAGGTGTTTGCTAGGGTAACAACAGCTATTTTTACCTGGGAAATGGAGTAGAGAGACTCAGCTACATCTTGTTGCAGGTGAATGTTGCTTACCAGACAGACCTCACCAGTTATTTGAAAAATAAACCTTTTGTCCACTCCTCCTCTCTCATCTTGGAGGCTAATGTAGCCAGGGAAAGGATACAATAGCAATTAAGAAACATTTTTCGTAGTTCATGTTCCTAAAGGTGCTTCAAAAACCAGGAAGTTGTGTCAGGTACCCCACAAGCTCAAATCTGTAAAAGTTTGGGCTACTGTGTGCTCGAGGTGTCCAATGCACATGGGTTGAATGTTGCAGAAACAAGGCTGTAATGTTGAATCCCAACATTACCGCGATGCTGATTATTGCTAACAGCTGGCTGAGCTCTCTGTCACATATGATATGTCAGCCCCTGCATTTAACTTTTTATCTGCGAGAAACAGTGTAGTCACAATCAGAAGTCCCACACAGTGATTTCATATTTCAAAGAGGAGGGTTTGGAAACACCCTGAGAGACCAAGAGGAGAAGATTATTCATTAAGAGTCACCAGAGCCATCTTATGAACTTCTCTTTCCCCACTCTAATCTTTCTCAAATACAGAAATCGCTCTTGTTATGTGTCTTAATGAAAGCAGAGTGCATAAATACATCTGGTTATTGTAGGTGTGCAACAGGCTTTTCTTTTTTTTTTTCTTCTTTTTTTTTCCTTTTTTCTTTTTTCTTTTTTCTTTTTTCTTTTTTTCTTTTTTTTCCTGAAACTGTTTTAAATACACATATGAGTCAAGCACATTGTACTTTGCTTTTACTGGAGCATATTAGGAAAACGGAGCAGTCCCATTGCTCCTCAGGAAGAAACTGTGTAAGTCACAGTGCTAACAAATGTGACAGCTTGTGCAGTACTCTCCCCTGCGTGACCTGGAGGGCAAGTTTTTATGCAGTACAGATGTAGAAGATTGTGTCTCAGCTTCTCTTATTGCTCCCTTCTCCTTAATATTTTCTGACCTGCCTTTCAGAGTGAGATCCGTACAAATCATCAATGAAGGGAGAAGAACATTGGAAAGAGAGAAAAACGCAACAGAAGGGAATGCTGTGTCAGAGATGTGTGGCAAATGGCATTTTTTCTGCTTGGTAGGATTTCTGAATTGAAGCATCAGCCTTGAAATTTTACTTTGTTTGTTGAGGAATGAAAAATGTATGTATATGTTATTTTCCTTGCCCTATGAAAATATCTCTGAGAGAAGATTTAAAAAAAAAAAATGGCAGTCAGTCTTTCTGAAAATTGCGATCACTTCACTCAAGAATTTAGACTGCAATTGTTTTTTAAACATTAGCAATTTGTTAAATTAAAGTCTCATCACAAAACAACTTATGACTTGCACAGGGTACCTGGTGTAAAATATAAAGCAAAAGATTGGCTTCCTAGATGGTCATTCAGGAGAGATGACACGCATCAAAGATGATGTTATGACGCGAAGAGTATTTTCCTTGTACATCCAGGCTCATGCCACAGGCTTTCAGTCAAAATGCATTGAGTTATTCCTGATAAATGGAGATATGACTCAAATTGGCAGTCAAAACTGGGATATCCAATGATAATATAAGCTATATTGTGGTTAACCAGAATGAAATTTGTGATGAGACAAGACATGATGAGTAAATAGTGGCCACTAGAACAGATTTCAAAAGCAAGGCTGTTCAGTGCAATGTTAAACTGGTCACTCTCATATCAGTGCTACTTTGACCTGTAAGATCAGACCTATGTCCCTCACATGCCAGTCATATGCCAGGACCTCCCATTATACCACTGCTGTTACAGTTGTGCCATGAACAAGAGTAGAGAACTGATTTGGTTGAGAATAACCCTTTTTTCCTCTTTTTTGGCAAGTTATTTTTTCAGTTAGGCTAGTTCTTTGGTCCAGTTCGTTGTACAAACCCCCTGTTCTTGCTAGGGTATTTGATGACAGGGCAAGGAACTGTATCTGGTTTAACGTGTTTGGAGAACTAGATCTTTAGCTTTGACTCTACTCAGTGAACCAAAGTGACTCCATATTATGGGGACTCCAGTTTACGGGATTGTCTAATGAATGTATTAGTCTTGTACCTGCATCCTGCACCTGATTTCTCAGAACCTGAATGACACGGGGCATGTCTTGTTATGTAGACACTGATGGGGTGGTGAGAAGGTTGTGTTGGAGATGAGCTGCACTTTGTGGTGCAGTCTCCTGGATTCACGCTAGACCAAGCACTCAGAAAAGGGTGTAGCAAAAAACAAACAAAAGTAAAAAACACTGAACTAAGCAAACATCAATGGTTTGTAATTTATTATTTTAATTTTATGCACTGTGGATTTGTCTTGCATGTTCTGATCATTTCTCTATATACCATTTCACATTGCAATTGGAGTTTGAAGGGGAAAATCTATTACTGCCCTTTCCATAATTCTCAGTGATGATGGGGCATGTTCTTCGACATTATTGTTCCAATCTATTGCTTTGAATGATATGACTTTTTCCTTAATTGATTATTTTTCCTGTCAGTATGTCCAGTTTAATACTTACCAAAATGTTTGCTATGACTTTTACAGAAGATTGGCTATAAAAAGCCCCTTGTATGAAAGATAAGGACACAGTTCATCATGCTCTGAATGTCTAGTGGTTCACATGACAAACAGAAGTTGATTATATGTGGACCCATTTTCAAGCAATGATTTCTGAGGCCACCATGACTCACAAAACACCTCACTGAGTTGCTCTCCGATCTCTCCAATGTGTGTTGACTTGCTCCCTAGTGTTTTATTCTTTCTTTTGCTTTATACTTGTAGTTTTTGACTGGAACTGCTGACACTATCTGAACACAAACAATAACATGCTGTAAAGACATGGAGGGTAACTGATACTGATTTTTTTTTTCTGTATGTGAGATGTTTAAGTGAGGAACAGTGTTCTGAAGGGCTTGATCTAAAGGAGATGATACCCTTTTTTTCCCTACATTACCACTCATGCACCTGCAAGCTTTTTCTGGGCAAAGTTGTATTCTCCATGGAGATATAAACCTTGCAAAATGGTACAGTGCCTGGGTACCTTCCAAGGTGGAATCTCTCAAGATTATAGTCTTCTCATGGGCAAGGTGTCTTCCAGTGCACAGTTCCATAAACAAGGGATGGTTTAACTGTGTTTTAACTCAAGTGCAGGAGAGCTGAGATCACCATCCTAGCAATGACTCCATAACTAAAAAAGTAGCCAGATAGTCAGTGAAAAGCGAAGGCAAGGGCAGTATAGGTTGAATTGCTTGATCAATGAATGAAGGTCAACCTGTTGCATGAGTTAGTGTAAATCCCTTGAGATCATTTTGGGGTTCAGACTAGCTTTGTTCTGGTTGGTTCCTGAATGACATGAATGTCGAACTCACTTTATGTAGGCTTGGTGCCAAGAAGCTCTATCATATAAATGGTAGCCGTGTCTCTGTAGCACTCCACTAGATTTATCAAATCCTACTGTAAGCCTGTGTGTCAGTTCACTAGCTTGTATGTTAGGGATAAGAAGGCCTGCTGACAGCTTCAAAATATTTTCTTTATTAAAAAAAATAGAGAATTTTTTGTTGAAGTGTCTAGTATTCACTTGTACACATGCTAATTACTGTCTTCTAAGGAAAGGCTAATTAAAGAAACTCGTAAAATATTAAAAATACTAGCCTGACACCTGAATTGTCTCTATTTTTAACAGGCAAGAGATGCTTTGATTTTTCTTGTGCCTTTCCATAAGTATTCCTCCTCCAACTTTTTTACGGGTAATAAGCAAAAGAAGATAGAAAGTGCTACTGTGTTCTCCTAGGTTGCAAGACATCTTGACTGTGATGCAAGTCATATATGAAGATGTCTTCGTACCCCCTGGCTGTTTAAAGCTCTTCTCTACCTACCAGAGGTCTAGACAGTATTTTCTAGAGATCTATTTTCCTGATCAAATGCAGAAATGGGATTCAATTACCTTAACACAGTCATGTATTACCAATTGAAAGTTCCAGGATACCCAAAAGATCTACAAAGGGCTGGCAGACATAGTCCAAGATTTGCAAGAGATTTCATCCTCTGAAGTAGCTGGAGGCCGAGTGGAACAGCCCAAAATGACACCAGATGTTTATCTTTAGGAAACTGAATCAAGCCCTAAATAGCTATTCAGGGTGAGCTAAACAGCACTCCAGGCTCCACTGCCTGCACTGACTAATTTTCAGTAGACTATAATGGGAGATTATGCATCTGCTCATGTGGAGACATCTATTGACTAGATTGATCATAACAAGGATTTAGAGAATTGGCCCACATGCAAACAACAAAATTTTGGTGTCTTAATCTGTGAGCAGAATCATACTCTAGAAGAAGGTTTAATCTCCTTAAACATTAGTGGCTACTTCTGTCCAATCCTTATCTTCTACCCAGGAACAAAGTTGGATGTTCTTGGTTGACATCTACCAATCAAATAACCATAATCAGACTGTGTATTGATATTCTTCCTATACAGATCATTGCTGCAGCAGATTAATTTCTTTGTTCTATGGCACTTTCAATATTTGAGTATTGCCAAGAGAAACCTCATAAAAACATATGTGATAGATTCTAAGCAGCAAAATTAATATTAGTTGCTCATGTTTAACACCTTAGTGGGAGAATATCTTTCCTCTTGAAAACTTAGTTCCCCAAAAGCTATCTGTTTCCAGATGGACCTTGATAGTAGTTAGTCTACTCATGTAACCTATTTTCACTGATCACAGTTATAGAAATAGGTAAAGAATTACCAACCCCACTGAACAGAATTTTCTAATATCCAAAAAAGATGATTGATTTAATTGCGTGCCTTCTTAAAATGAGTGTTGTTATGAGAATATGCTAGAGACCTCTTCATAGCATAAGTAAACATGAAAGTAATTACCTGTAAAAAGCATCATTTGCATTGGCTTGTATTATATTTCTGATAGTACCGTAAAAGGGGATTTCTTCAGTCAACAAACTTCCAGTAAAAAAAAAAAAAAAAAGGAATAATCAACGGCATTTCTATATATCCTTTTATTGAAAAGCTCTCCTTTCATTCAATTCTTTTATTATAATCCAAGCTCTCCTATAAAACCAATCTCTTGTAAATCCAGGTCTTTCTATAGGTTGAACATCCAGAGGAGTCACAAAATTGTTCAAAATTCTGGAAACTAGGACCTGAGTGCTTGCGAAGAAGGGAAGAAAAGACACGAGGATAATAAATCTAGCTCCTTGAAAACCCGTGATTTAAAGGCTGCAGAGAAAACTAGATCTGCCTGTGATGAACTGCATTAGATTTCTTGGGAATGCATGTAAATATGAGTGTTGGTGATTGTGTATGGATCGACATATTACCAAGGGGAGTGCTTTGAGGTATTTCACAGCTTACTTGAAGCTCAGTAAGGATCTAAGTAAGATCTTGAGTGTATGTCAGGTCCAATACAACTTAGATATTAAGAAAAAATATATATATATAGTATTAAGGTCACCTGTTTATGCCCGTCTATGGTAATTTACCAATTTCTGAAATTTACCAATTTCAGAGATACCACAGTTACCTGTGGTAACTCTGAAAGATCACAGCTGAGATATGAACTATTTTTGCTTCATACTGTATTCAGCCGTAACAGAAACATTTGACTTCAAAGAGCTGTTAAGAAGAATATATATCTTTTAAAAAAGAGGGCAAACAAGTAGTTTTGCTGAGATCACTGGGAATTTCTCTAGTGAGCTGAAAATAGCAGGGAAAAATTGTGTTCAATCTGATGCCTTCTCTGTGCTCCTTTGGTGCTGTAATGTCAAGCTATTACTCCTTTCAAGAATTTAAAAACTTTAATCTTCAGTTTTATAGCCTTTCAAAGGATAATGAGGGTTGAGTGTTTAATCCAACATGCATATTCTTTATTTATTTATTTATGCATTCTCTTTATTCTGCTCTCACATCTGAAATATTCAGGATAGTGCTTGTTAGTATGAAGAATGCATGCCTAAACCTTAATTAAATCTTGCAAATGTCCTTTGAAATTGCAATTATGTTTATTATTAAATAAATAAAAAGCTTACACCTTCCCTTAACACCACCTGAGGAACAACTATATTCAATACTTTGCTAATATCCCATGCATCAACCTTTTAAAGACTTATCAATTATGTTTATTATTAAATAAATAAATAAAAGGCTTACACCTTCCCTTACACCACCTGGGGAACAACTACATTCAATACTTCGCTAATATCCCATGCATCAACCTTTTAAAGACTTATCAATAGCTGAATCAATTCTTATTAGCAACCATCATAGGGCAGGTCTCCCTGGCAGTTCAGTTCAATCAGAAGATTATTGTCTAACATTCAAGGAGAGCTCTTTGCTTCCTCAGTAAATTGAACTATCCATCATATTGCTGAACTCAGGCCCAATGGGCTTTAGAAAGACGTTATGATTGTTTGTATAGTGTTCACCTGGGCATAGCTATGTTCTCTCTATATAAATGAAAATTCACTATATTTGCCTCTGGTGATCTTCTTTCTTATTCGTTTGTCACAAATATTTTTAAATCCTTTATGCTCCCCTGCTGCTGTGTTCAACAAAGGTGTCCACATTACTTCCAGCATCAACCAGGAGCTTTGTGTTTCCAGCTCTGTAGAGAAGGCCACCTAAAATGGTGCAATTAGACAATGTTGAGTCTATAGAGCAGATAGAAGCCCTGTAGGAGGAGTGGATGTTGAAGCTTCCATAGGGGGCAATGTTTTTCATTTATGTTTAGCTTTAACATAATATAACATGAAAAAAAGGCACTTTGTTTATTTTTCCTCCCTTCCACTCATTGCCATCCTGCACTGTGTGACTCCCTGGATGAAACCTGCCTGACTCTTCTTTATTGCCATTGCTTTACAGGGTGGGCTTATAAGAATGACATCCCTTTAAGAGCGTCTGACTTGACATATATTACTCAGGCTGAAAGAAGTGCAAGAAGTTTGACAAGTCTTGTCATCATTGTCTGAAGGACAAGAATATTATTGGGTATTTTGAGATCCTTTAAGATTGCCAGCCAGGATAGCTGCATGGATTCACTAAGCCTGAGTTGCTCTCTTTGGTAAAGCATGGTTACAAACTAATCTAACAGCTTATAAACAGACATGTATCAAAACTGGAGCAAAAAGAAAGTCAACAGAGTAATGAGGTCTAATCAGGAAGAAGCATATGTTCTCATTAGCGCTTACAAAAGTAGTCCCATTTAATAGATGATAAAGCAACACAGTGTCAAAAAGCTACACCTCAACAAGGTGAAGACTCCTTCTCTTTCATGTTCCACAAATATCATGTGTTTAGAATTAGCTACAAACTGCCATTTGGGCACTTATCTCTTCTATATTTGACAATGCCCACTTCCAAAGTGCTAAATGCAAGAGAATCACAGCAAGGAATGACCCAAAAATCTATTAGCATGTGAGGGACAATGCCGAAGACTTGTCCTTCCAGACCTGACCGGTTTCCATGTCCACCTTGTCTTCGAGATTCACCGCAGCAATCTCTCAGCAGAGGTCCACTTAGTTTAGGTGTAACATCAGGGAGAAAATTTGGTTTTTAAAAAATAGGTATGCCATGCCATTTTAGATGCTACTGAGGATCTGCACAGAACAGGCAAATGTTAAGCAAAACCTAAAAGAAATACACACCCTTCTGAAGACCAAGTAGAACATATCCCTTGGGAAGTCCTACTGTCTCTCCACAGTCTCCCCAGTAATGATCTCCAGCTGTGCAGTAGTAGACGGTTTAAATTTCCCTTAAGCTATTTCTTTCTCATTCTGCTTCAATCTTGCCATGTTTTTCTTAGTTCTATCATATTAATAGCATTAATTTTGATCACTTTACTGCTACTGCCATGGCTGAATCATCACATTTTCATCGTGGCATTCTTTTCCTTCTAACTTAGAACAAAGTGTTCCAAGTCATTGTGTCCTTCTATCACTCTAAATGCACTATCCTCTCTGAGGAATTTTTCCAAAATTTAGAGTAGTGAAAAGTGGCTTTGCTGAAACATATATAAACACTCTTGTGCTACATATAATATGAAAAAAGAGGAAAAAACAAATGCTTCTTCTGTAAAATTAACCCTATAAGCAAGGGGGATAGAAGGGAGATTAAAAAAGAATAGAAGAGCCCACACTAAACATAATGACATTTTCCTAGCTAGAGGCACCCCAAAGATCCTCTTCTTTTATTATCACAAAGAAGTGGAACCAATATTCCTTGTTGAAAGCTTTGATATAGTACATTAAGATTGATTTGAGATTTATAGACCTCAGTGAATTCAAAAAGGTCAAAGCTTTCAAAATCCCTAAAAATATTTGTCGTTAATAGCACATGACAACTGATTATTGGTTGTTCCAAGGAACTGAATGTTTAGGTTATGTGGGTGTGTTTATGACTTCCAGTTGCTATGATATTTCATAAATGAAACAGGAATAAAACACAGGAATAATAATGGGTTATATGTATTTCACAGCATAAACAAAAGGTTAAGGCAAATGCCTGGAATTAAAATCTCTTTTTATTGTCCTTCGGATTGCACAAACAATTGTTTAGCTCCCAATTATTAACGTGATTTAAATAATTCATATACTATGAACAATCTTCTTTCAAAAATTTTAAGAACTCCATGAAAACATTAATACTAATAGCTAGAACTTGCAAATACTTACAACTTGAATTATATCAACGTCGTGTGTAGTAGCAGGCGCATAGCCATTGACCAATTATTGACATTCTTGGTATGACCAACTTTGACCTTGATCAGTTATGACCTACTAAGTCATCTAAGAATTTGTTCTTTGCAAAGCTGTGGTCAGTAAAACGTGTTGTAAGTCTTTCTGGACTGCCAATTGCTATGGTTCATAACACACAATTTTTTACCAAAGAACGCTGGTCCAAGATGGACCAGCACTCTGCAATAGGGATGGCATATGGACATCTAGAAAGGGTTATAAATGTAATCTAATATAGAATTATTCTGACACCTTTATAAAAAGGAATTGTGAAACCAAAAAAATGTGTGCTTTGACTTAGCCTGGAGGTGCCAGAATAGCCTTGTGTTAGTTGTCACGGATATACAAGTGCTAAAACAGCACAGAGTAGACAATGACTGTAGCCATTTCCTGCAGAAAATAAAACCTTTCACTGGAAAGCAACATAGCTTTGGAGTCTCTGACCAGAGCTGGGTGACCTAGACGTTTCTGAGGTTATCAGTTTGTTTTACTAGTAGAGCAAACATAACCTTCCAGAAAGCAATATGATTTCTTAGTTCTTAGTGTATTCATTAACTTTAACTTGAGATCAATCCATGACATATCCTCACCATATTGTCTTTCTTAGTATTCATGTCTGCTCTTATGGAGATGCTATTCGCCTATGGAAAAAAAAATCTGAAAGGAGGGGTGGAAACAAAGGTATGGAGGAGAGAAAATCTTGGTATTATTCTCATTGCGAGTCACTTCCAGTAAGAGCTTTTGAGAATAAGTTCATCACAGAAGAAATACTAAGTGGCAGACAGAAGTATTCCAGGCTGATGTCATTTGGCCCTAGACAGCCCATCTCTTCAGAGGTAATATCCTCGTGGTCCAAAACAGCTTGTCGTGGGGATAATTGCACTGCTGCTTTTTCTTTTTGTTTTGTTTTACCATCCATGTAGCTACCTTGCAAATAAGAATCAAGTGAAAGCAGGTGAAAGACAAAAAATGGCCCTGGATTCTTCTCACCTGCCACACAGGCATGTCCTTCCATCAGGAAAAGAGAGAGAAGCTTATGAAAGTCTTGAGTCTTGAGGCATTAACACAGCACTAGCATTGCAACATATACCCAAATTACCAATATCATAAACTTGCAGTCATTTTACCATCGAGACTGGTGTTTTGACAGACATTTAGAGGCAATGAAACCACTCTGAAACTCAGTGTATCACATCCATCTTCCTTGAAAATACCTGCATGTAATTCTCCAGTTGTTCTCTTTTTCAGATTAAATGAGTTGAAGACAATTAGTGTTTCCTAAAATCTCTGATAAGAGTACATATTGCTGCTAGAGAAAATAAGCAAAGAATTACTTAACTGTTAGAACATGGGGTTTATCGATCATATTCCCCCTTGTGCAATGCATGACCTTATAAGCAAAAAAAACACCCCATTCTCACTGATTCATTTGCAAGATGCTAATATAGCAGAATAGAGTTAGCAGATCCAAGTCTAGCTCCTTAGCTATCACAAATAAGTGTAGCCCTTTTATAGGCAGTGGCTTTGTACTGAATATTGAGTGATTGCAACTGCAGGCATGGAAAGTGCATCCTCCTGGTGGAAACTGTTGGAGCTACTCTAAAAAGGTGCCATCAGATGCAGTGATGAAGGTTATGAGCCATCCTGGTTGGTGCAGGAACATATTAAAATCTCTAGTTGTTGTGAATAGATCGATTACTGGGGAAGGTGCAGTCCAAAAATCACATTAGTCTGGACTCACTGCTTTTTCTATAGATAATTAATTTCGGCTGCTAGGAGTCAAAAGGCTTCTTGTTCCAGGAGACATCTGTCTTTTGAGCACTACAGACCTCAATATTCCTATTCACTAATCATGACCGATATGTATCAAATGACTCATCCAATGAAATGTAAATGATGAATATATAAAATTGGGTTGCTTAATTTATCCCACACCAACTGTAATAACTCTTTTTTGGCTTCAGCAGCTTTTTTTGCCATTGACGTTCTTTTAATAGACATTAACATTAAAGTCTTCACGATGATTGTAAGAGTGCATAGTTTTTAATACTCTTTATTTTGGTACTCAGTTTGAGTACATCACAACTTGTGACTTTTGACAAATCAGGAAAACAAAGCACACAAGGGACAGTTTTGATCTCCATAAATGAAAGAAACCTGCCTTGGACCAGAAACACTTTAAACAATGTAAATTCACTGAGTCCTATAAACACCAAGGAAAATACACGTCAGTGTCTCCTGGATTTCCCGTGGTAATATGTGGATCCTTGATGGAAAAGGGGAGGAGAAGAGAGGAACAGCACCAGCAAAGCAAGTAATTCTTATCTTTACCAATATACAGCACTCTCTGAAAGTGAAACTGTTTCTTTGTTGACCAATATTTTGTCTTCAAAACTGTTCCTAGAGGTAGAATAATCCTGGGAAGTGATTTTTTCCATAATACATGCATCGTTTCTTAACAGAGAGAGCTATCAATACCATCACTGAAACAATATAATAGTTACAATAAGCCTAAAGCTATTTAATTGCATTTGCTGCAGATGAATTATCCAAAGGCTTTGGTTTGAATTACTTTTGAAGAGGTCATACTTATATGGCATGTTTTCAATATGAGCTTGCTTAGATAAGAGCAGAATGATTCACTAGACTATCAGTTTTGGAATGATTTAGAAGGAGGATTCATTATTTATCAAGTGTTTTGAAACTTCTTTTTAATCAAGATTGCTAGAGTGCTCCTGAAACTAGAGGCCAATGGAGCGAAGTTATAGGGAATTACAGTTCATGACTACACAGAACCAAGTGACAGAGCCTCAAAATACCCCATGAAATAAGTGAGGGGAAGTTCAAAGAATGCAAAGGAGTAAAATAATGTGTCTGCATTAATAAAAAAGAATCTGCCTTCATGCAAGAACCTCGAAACAGATTCTTTTGAGTCCCAGCCAACAGTTATTTAAACAAGCAGTAACCCAGTCACATTAAAATACAGGCACGGAATTATTTTTTGGAGTTTAGTCTTCAGAGATGTCATTTTCACCAGCCTGTATCACTTGTTTCAAGATCCTCAGGCTGTAGGTTGTCCGGAACGGGCTGACAGCTCTCACGTATTGGCAGGGGAAATTTACTCTCCTTCCCTTTCTGAGTTACTGACTGTTCTCTGACTGCTGCCCTCAAAATGTCTTGAGACATTAAGAAAGGAAGCACTTTAGACAAGGAGCAGCATCTGCACATTCGCAGTTTAAGCAGAGTATGAAATTCAAAGATGCTGAGAAGGCAAAAAAGGAAAAATCCATATGCATTTGTGGTAATGTCCATCCAAACCCACAGAGGCCTCTTTGTGCACAACAGCTAGCAGTGTACTTTACATTTTCTAGTTAGGCAAAATACACAGAACAGGATGAGGATATAGTGGAAGGCTTACTTGGATAATGCACACAGAGACTTAAAAGAGAACTCACGGTCCATCTCAGTGAGAAGCAAATCAGGACTGCAGACAGAGTCTGCCCTTCTTGACTAGCACATGCCTGCATTTTGTTTTGGTTCCTTTTTTCTTAGACAGCTTAGTCCATGCAGAGGGATTGGACTAGATGTTCTCCAAAGGTCCCTTCCAAACTCAATCATTCTGTGATTCTGTGATGTTATAGAAAATATTAAGAACTAGTCATTAGAAATATTCCAATGGAATTGATAAAGTATCCTTTTAAGAAAGTTCAGGATACTTTTAAGAATAGAAGATAGACCAAAATAGCTGATATGCCCTATACAGAACTATAAATCTGAAAATATTGCAGATTTTTCCTGCAGATCTCCATTCCATTGAGTTTATTGTTTAATAAATTTCTTCACCATGCACAAATTTATGCTTTATGCAAATAGGCCCTTTCCTTCCTGGCAAAGGATGACAGTACAAAACAGACTCAAATCATGTTTGTTACATTGCTTTGAGAAGGTCAAACGCTAAAGCAGATAGATGTCGACAACTGAAAAATCAGACTTGGGAATCCCTCTGGCCAGGAGAAACATACTCATTGTTCCACAGAAAACTGTTTTTGAGATGATTAAGCTAGACATTTTTGACATTTTCATGCTGTTGAGAATCATTCAGTTTTTGCAGGGGGTTCTTTGCAGAACCTAAGCCATATTTCTGTGCTGTAAAAAGACTTTGTAAATGCTGATTAGGAGACCATGACCATACCTTCCCCCTATCATCTCAGAGGACACAGCCATGGGGTTTTGGTTGCAAAAGTAAATTTATAACATAGCAAAGCCATACTGCGAATAGCCCAGAGAGATGCAGCATTGACACGTCCTGGTGCAGAGCAGTCTTGTTCTACTGAGGACGGACGTTTTTGCCTGGTGCCAAGTGAGAATGACTGTTTCTGAAAGGATTTTCTTATGAACGTCCTTGGTCTTTGATAAACTGAGCTCAACTATACTTCAGAGACTAAAAAAGCAAAAGGGCAAATGCAACCTGTGATAAACCAACTGCAGAAATCCTAGACCAAGCACTGGCTGCTGTCAGCTGTGCTCTGCAGAGATTGGTTCCTCATCTCGCTCTGCTGAATGTTCTTTTGAGCTTCACAAGTCTGTGTCTATTCAAGAAGCTTTAACAACAGAAAAATTTTATTGAATTCAAAGGATTCAGGGAACTGCATATTCTGAGCCCTGACCTTGCTTGTTTTCCAGGGTGTAGGCTGTAGGATTTAAATTTCTTCCCATCTGTCTCAGATCCTTCTAGTCCTAGTAGAGCTTGCTCCCCGGTTTGTAACAACTTTGGGCAAGAGGCACTACCACTGGATAGGAAAAACACTTCCAGGCTGGCCCTGGTTTGGACAACAACATTTAACTTCTGATAAGGTGAATTTGTATTATTTACACACTATACAAGGAAGTTAAAACTTGAGTGGTCATGCTCATTCTTGAAGATAAGGATTGTGTGGTCTCTATATGATTCCTGGCACCATGAAATGGTCAAGAGCAGATCAAAGCATGGCTCAAGGAAACCTGGCCATGAGATTCGAACCACGCATCAAAGGCAGAGATGAAGCAGCCCTGATCAGTCTGTAAAGATTAAGACAAATATTTATGAGTAGGAAATACACCTTCCAGCTCATCCCCTAATGGCACCAAGGCAGTGCTGCTTTCCTGGATTGTTGGGTTTGCTCGGAGCTGTGAGTCAGGAGCAGGAGGTGCTTTGCCTTCAAAGGCAGGAGCCCAGCGTCCTTCCAGCCACTGAGCTGCGCTGGGAACGTGTGTCTGGTTAAAGTCTAACTTGTATTTGACTAAATCACAACTCAGTATCTTGCTTTTATAAACATCACAAGGTGGTAAGTGCACCTCAAGCTCTGGTAGCTTGTTCTAATAATCCTCAGGTACACTGAGCTGGGGAAGGAGTAACTGTTTTGCTGATTTTTTTTTTTATTTCCTGCTTTTTTTTTCGCCCACATTTGTTCCTGCTGTGTGTCTCCTCACTCCGGTAAGGAGGATTTTGACACCCAATACCTTGTCCTCATGAAAGTAGACACCCGCCTTTCATTATCAGAAATATGTGCCATATTGGAGAGAGGAAATGATCCATTTATAACAGTTTTCTTTACCCTCTTCCTATTCAGATACGGTTTTCATTCCATTTCGAGAATATTGCTCTGCAGGAGCAAATGACATTTAAGCAATTGCAAGATCAAAGCACAAGCTTGAAGTTCTTCTGGGTAACTGCTGCTCTCTGTTCCAGCCTGTATCATTTCTATGCTACTGTAAATTAAATTCGCATTAATAAGTTCCCAAAGTCCTTGGATAGCCTTTACATGGCATTTAAGTGCTGATTTCAGTCTTGGTCACAGAGACAACAAAGGTAGTGACACTTCAGTTTCCAGTCCCTGTTCAACACAAATACATGCAGCTTTTGCTTGAAGTTGCTGCTAATCTCAACAGTGTGGGTGTGAGTGAAAGCAGTTACAATAATACTAAATGTAATTCAAAAATCCAAGACACATCCACATGAAATTGTGATGTATAGCACATGTTTGGTAATTTATGACAAAAGGATCCTCACAGCTGTCCCTGAGACTGCTCATACACTGAAAATTATTCATCAGTGTTTCAGAGGACTGAAGATAAGATCGAAGGTCATGCTTCAGATATACTTTTGGGTGGCTCCAGGTTGAGGCAACCGATGTGTCTGAAGAGTGGTGTCCACATTGCAGAGAGATGTCTAAGGTCCCCTTGTAGTCAGTGGAGATGTGGGAGGGGACTGCATACATATGGACATAATGTATCATTTTGGGCATTGTGCAATTTTTTTATCTGGTTACCAGCTTCTCTGAAAGATGTGAACCTTCTGTAGATCTATGTAATATTGCCATGTGTTTGTATCTAACGTAAGGAATAAGAGAGAATTAAGAGTGGCTCCTTCCTGTAGAGGAATTCAAAGTTTACCTTTAGGAGACATATACACTGGATGTTGCAGAAGAATCTTCAAGTTCAGATTTAAAAGACACCATAGTTGGCAGGGAGAGTCCCAGGGCAATTGAAAGTGCTATGCCTGAGTCTGTGTCTATCTATCTGAGGCCTTTCTCTTCTGTGTTCCGTGCCCCTAAAATGAAGTTTTCATAGTCACTTCAGCATATGAGTAAGTTCCACCAACGGTCTAACATGTTAACACTCCATGCAAGTCTTGAATCAATGTCCAAGCCATGACCAAATGTTGCTTTCAGGACGTGAGCATGGCATAAATCCTCTTTGTGGTCCACTCCTGCATCTTTGGTGTACAATAAGAATACTTACAGGTATTCAAACCAGAAATAGCTACAGCTTTTCACTATGTTATTACCCTAATTTGCCCAAGTGTTTATGACGTGGGAAGTGCAATGAATTTTACTGCTCCTATATCAGTATATAGCTGTGGAAAAAAATAAAATAAAATAAATAATTTTAAATCTGCTGATGAAGGGGGATTGGAGCTAAGCTGCAGGACTTTGGACTGAATGCAGAGTTCTGATGCTTTTGCTGTGCTGACTGCTACAGGAGCCTACACATGGGAATGGTAACTCTAAATTAGATGCTATATAGCTCACCATTGGCTTCACAGATCTGATATCCCAGTAGGCAACAACTTCTATCAGGCCCAATGTATTCACCACACCTTGTACTATTGTGAGGAAGATGAAATTGGTTTACTGCCTTAGTAATAGGTTAATGCCATGCATGATTTTATACAAATATATATAGGTTAAGAACATGTAGAAGTAACTCCTGAATAGCTGTGATGGAGCTTCCTTCATCAATAAGAACTTGAAGATTCTCTTTATCCCCTTCTATTTAAAAAAATTATCACTGGCTTCATAGAGAAACTGAAGAAGCTATTTAGTTTTGAGTCAAAACTTTCACAAGCAGTGAAACAGAGACTAGAAGTTATATCTTTTCTGGGGGCTATAATTACTAGGAGACTCAGACCATGATTTCTTGTCTGCTTCGCATCTAGTCAGTCCAACCTATCTACATACTCTTATATCAAGGTTGTAGTACTGTGATAATAACATTAATGCAAATAATAAGATCTGTGGGTATGTGCTAGGACCTCATTGTGTTGAAAACTTACCTGTGCCTGAAAAGTTACCTGTCCATAAAGCTTGCAAGCAGCCAGGAAATAATCTCTTTGCATGCCAAAACTAGAGTTTTGTGATTAAAGGACTCAAGTCAGTTTGTAAAGAAAAATATTCACATTCACATATTTATACACAGATTTTCTAAACAACTAACGAACATTCAATGTTCTGTAAATTTAAGGGATCTTTTTTCTCTCTCCCTTCCTTTCCTTTTTCCTTTCCTTTTTCCTTTCCTTTTTCCTTTCCTTTTTCCTTTCCTTTTTCCTTTCCTTTTTCCTTTCCTTTTTCCTTTCCTTTTTCCTTTCCTTTTTCCTTTCCTTTTTCCTTTCCTTTTTCCTTTCCTTTTTCCTTTCCTTTTTCCTTTCCTTTTTCCTTTCCTTTTTCCTTTCCTTTCCTTTCCTTTCCTTTCCTTTCCTTTCCTTTCCTTTCCTTTCCTTTCCTTCCCCTGAAGAATTCAGTAAATTTAAAAAGAAATTCACAAATAAACTTGAACCACTTGACTGTATATTTATAGGGGAAAATGAGTCTGGATATCTCATGGTTTCACCAACCTCTACCTGCAATATTCCTTTCCTTTCATGAGTATATCTTCTTAAAGTCACTTGCAGATGCAGAATAAATGTGTAAAGGAGGAAAGAGGAAAGGTTGCCATAACTTCACTTTTAGCAGCACATAGTTAATGAAGCACAACAATCATGAAAGATACCACCCAGCTAGAGAGTTAGACTTTGCAGATGCTTTGAACAACATTAGACCCTGAAGAGCTTTAGATATTCATGAAAATTGGTGATGGCTTCTGGGCAAATGAATTTGGACCATTACAAGTAATAACTGCACTTTCCCTTTTTATCTCAAGAATTAAAAAAAAAATCAATTTTCTTAGTATTGCTTGTCTGCTACTCCCATTGTACACTTAAGAGTGAACTAATTCTCAGATGACCCACAGATACTGGCCTGTTCATTTTATCCTTGGGGAAATAATCTGGAAAGAATGGAATTAGCTCTGCTAGCAGCAGTAAAACCCACTCATCTGTGCTATTCTTGTTTGTTCTGCAAAGTCCTAATTATTTTGTTTGGAACTAGTCTGGGAGTAGTGTTCAAATAATCCAGAGCAATTTTTGTCTGTGCAACATCTGTCTTGCAAACTGCAACCCCATATTCCCCATCATAGCAAAAACCAAAGCAATGAAAATTCTGGGATGGAAATAATGGCACAAGGTGAAGTCCATCCAGTGGCAAAACTTGAAGTGATCTGGAAAAAGTCTATGGACAGTGAGTGATAGGATTTATTTATGGAATAATAATTAAAAAAAAAAGTGTTGTGAAGTATTGAAGAGGTTTTAGGCATAAATAACTCAGTGTTGACTTTACACAGTATAGCCCATTGCCTCAGGTTAACATACTCGTCGTTTCCTACAGTCCTTGAAAAAGAAGATCCTTGAAAAGATCCTGTCTCCAAAAGATGGATGTATCTCCATCTTTTCCATGCATTTTGTATGTATGCATGAATACATCCATACATTGATGTACTCAATGTCAGACAGAGGTAGGTTTTAGAAGAAATGCAGCTATTGTAACTACACATATGAGCATCTTCAAGGTTTTCATCAAGCATCTTTCTCTTGGGCCAACAAGGACAAGCTGAAAGAAGAGAATTTGTGACCAAGAGGAAAAGAAATCCACATAAAAGCCAGCCTACAAAAAAAAAAAAAGAAAAAAAATAAAAAAAATAAAAAAAAAATGCAACATTACTGCAGCTGCATTCAGAAGCTAATATTATACAATTGTGTTTCAGATGTGAGTGGGTAAATAAGTAGCTGAGTATATGGCAGGGACTGTAGGCACAGACAGATCCCTTTCCTGCACCACAGTTATGCCCTTCCAAAGGACGCTATCAATCAGGGTTACTTTGTCAACTGAAAAGTAATAAATTTCATTTGTCAGAATACACAAAGGCCTGATTTTATTCATTATTTTTCAGGAAACATGTCTTTTCTGCAAGCTGCAAGCATGTGCCTTTTTCTCTTACGACACTTCATCTGACTAGGAGTAACTAATTAAGCATTAGTAAACTAATTGTCAGTCTGAGTCATTCCCTTCAAAATCTCCTATTTGACAAGCCTTGGTTTCAAAGAATAGGCTGCTATAAAGGTTAAGGGCTGCTAGCCTGACTTACAGACTGAAATTTGGAGATTTATGAGAATCTTTAAGAATTCATTTTCCTTATGCAAAAATTATTCGGCTGCAGGCCATAGTAAGCCCCCATTGGTAGGGATGAAGTAACATTAATTTTGTGATGAAAGTGAATTTAAGTTGTAAAGGATGTTTATGTACTTTATAAACTCACATTCTTTACATAAATGTGCATAATTCTCGCCTCTGAAAAAATGTTCATTGTTCTTTAGCAAGCTGTTGTATGCTGAGGAAAAGTCTGTGGTGGGTCCCTATCTTTATGTACTTTCTATTCCTCTGTGCTCTAAATTCACCTACGAGCTAGGTGAGTAATAGGATGCTGTTGCTTATTAATGAGTCAGAACTCAAGAAAATTGCTCTCTTTTTTTTTTGCTGTTTTTTTTTTATTGCCAGTTGAGTAGCTGTGGGATTTTCACTGGGACTGTATAGAACCTAACTGGGCATCACATAAACTGCATTTCTTATTTTTTATTACTGATTGTCCTTTAATCCAGGAAGAAGAGACCCGTGTGTTGGAAGAACATTCTACCAGATAGAAGTGATGTCAATTTAATTTTCCAGCCTCAAGTTTGTTATGCAGCTCTAGGCTGATCACTGCAGACACAGGTGGTTGAAGCAAGCAGCTTCTATCCAAACCGTCATCTAATCAGCTCCCTCTGCTGTCACACGAACCCAGATATCCCTAAGATCCCATATTTGATCTGAAATTTCTTGGATCCCAGGCATTAACTCCCTGTGCCTTCCCAGATGTACTGCTGTTTGAGCTATATGGTATCAGTGCCTTGTAAAGTTCAGGGAAGCGGGTTAATCCCAGCCACTTCAGGGAACTGAAGTATTCTGAGCCATCTGGTTCTAATGTCTTAATTTACTAAGAAATCATTATGTTCCAAGCAGATTACAGGAAAAGCTGAAAGCTTTTTGGTCTTATGATCTCTCTGTGTAAATCCTGTTAAACTTTATGTCATAGATAGACTGTTTTTTGGTTTTGTTTTTTACTTCTTCAAATGAGTTGAAAAATATTCAGAGCCCTAGCTAGACCTGGTAACAGAACATTAGAAAGTGAAGATCCTTTGGGATAAAGGTGAGGGAGTAGAGCTTGAGCTGGTTAGAAAAATAATAAAAAAAGAAAACTATACAAACGCTTTTGAAGTCCATGTTGCTGTGAAGAAGTGGTTTGGAGGCACTGATTGCTTTGAGTGCTGAGGTGCAAAACACTTTTCCTCGGCAATGTTTTGAACCTAGCATGTAACTCAATCATAGCTGAAAGTGAAACCCCGCCAACTAAAAGAACAGTTCATCCCATTTGGATGTCAATTGAATAGTATGATCATAAAATGCTACTAATGATATTAATAAGGTCTCTACAGAGGTAAGGGACCCATTATTGCAAAAGTATGTTTTAAGAGACAACCTTACTACTTCTTAAAGAAACAAGCTGTTCTCCTTGACAGTGGAAAGGAAAGTAGTAATGTTCCTCTACTCATTTTGCCATCCTTGGTCACAGATATGGTATCCTAAAAATATATCTCCTTTTGGCCCGTTGCAATGAAGACATGGCCATTCTTGGGTCTTTGAAGAAAGAGAAACAGTTTCTTAATGAAGATATATAAACTATAGGAAAGATTGGCTCCCTAGAGTATGTTTACCAAAAATAGATGTCCTGTACTTTGGGATATAACTTCCGTTTTACTCCCTGGGATCAAGTTTCCATTTTTTTTTCTTGTCTTTCGGATGTCTTAGTTTAAAGGTCAGAAACCACTACCCTCATGACCATTCCAAAATTCATCCAAGTTGGAGCAATCATTGTATTTTCTTTTTAATATGTTTTTAATATTCAAACTTCCAAATTTTTAAGCTCTTTGACCATTACAACTAGACATTTTGGAGCCAAAACCACTTCAAATCAAAAATTATTTTGTTTTCCTGTTGGAAAATATCAGGCAGGACATTTAAGGAAATTCAGAAGTCTGTGTTTTTTTTTTTTTTTTAATATGGAGATTTGCCATGTTTGGCACATTGTTTAGAACAATTTCGCTTTTGACAAATCTGCACTGCTTTTAAATCAGAATAACCATGTTGAATGCATTTCAGACAGTTCTAGTTTAAACCATTCCAAGTGACTTAACACAACAAACCACTGTTTCTGGTACCCATTCCAAGCAGACAATGGTGGCTGGAGTACATGCCATGTGAATCAACCCAGTCTCTCATGGACAAAGCTGATGACAAAATGACTCTGTTACCTCCACACGTGGCGAGTTCCAATGATTTATGAGGTCTTCCGGATATAAGCACATGCCATGTTTGAATTAATCAATTAGTACTTGGGTTTGAACTGAGCATAGGCTTTTGCAGGAAAATTCACACCTCTACTTGATGACCTCAAAGCTCTGGTTTTGAAGCCACTGCTTCGGATTGCCTGTGGAATTTGGGTCAAGTCTGCATGAGGATAAATACTGTAGAAAACATGAGGCCCTCTAACATTTTCATATATTTCAAGTACTTCAAGTACTTGAAGTACTCAAGTATTTCAAGTACTATATAAGTACCTTCATCAAAGATATAGCTAGATTATATAAACCTAGTTAAGATAACAGACGAGTTTTAAGAAAATGTTTTTAATTAGCATATACATCAACTCTAAGTTGTTTTATTCGTGTTCCACTTGGGATTTTGTTACTGTGTGAACCTAAAACAAGTCCTTTTGGGCTGCTTTTAAAGGACAGGTTCCAACTGCTGCTGCCCTAAAACACTGAGCAATAACACTCTTCGATTAAGGTAGCTGGTAGCTAAGGAGAAGAGGAACAACACAGTTTCTGACAGTTGCAAATCATTCATATGCCTAGTTGCACAGACACTATCTTCTATACGGCTTATTCCTCAATTTAACCACCCCTAAAATTTCCCCCTTAGAATCTATGGAAGAATTTCTTCAAAAAGGTCAAGATTTATGAATTGAGATCAGCAATCATCATGTTCAAGTCATTCTTTTATTTACCTTTTTACAGCATGGAAACCTGCCAAATTAGGCACTGATGTAAGTGCCCGCATTAGCCCAAATAACTGCTCTGCTCCCACCTGCTTATCTGCCAGATGTGATAGGGCATAATTACATGGCGACTCATCTACGTCATGGATTCTAAGCTTCATGATCTCAGACATTTACAACACGGTGAAAGATTAGTTGAGCAAATGTTGAACAAATATTTGTTTGTAATAGGAATGTTTTCTGGAGGAAATGGTCTCCTTGGTCTTGTGTTTGCACTGGTGTGTCCTGAAAGGTGACTTTGGCTCTGTGCTAGGAGCTACTGCAATTAGTAAGGTACATTGAGTTCTTGAGTAGCCATGAACCAGTGCTGTGAGAGTGTCACTAAGTAATTATTATTTTTTTTTAATATTGTTCTTTCCAATATCTCCTGGGATGGAGATTTTAAGGCTTCTTTGGTTCCTAGTTATCTACTTACTCTTATAGTAAAAATTTCCCTCCCAATATCTAATTCTGCTTCCTTTATTGCAATTTGTGTGTGCTGTCTTTCACCCCATCACTGTGGACCTATGGGTAGATCCTGCCTGTGTATTTTCCATGTGCCCTGATGGATCACTAAAGTCAGCTGAAGAAGATATATATAGAGAAAGAAAGCATGGATCCATAAATGTGCAAGTGGCTGACACTAAAGACTTCATCACTTTAAATTTTTATCTGAATAGTGTTTTTATTCATCTAAGAAAAAGTATAAAAACATCATTGATCCTACTGACTAATCATCCTGTAGGTTTTGCCAATGTAGAAAGACTTAAGAAAAAAAGTAGAAAAGTATATTAAAATGGGGGAAACAAATAATTTTTATTTCTGTCTTAGCAGCATAGGTCTGGAGCCTAGACACAGGCTCTCTGGCATCTCAGTGTGCATCATCAGCACCCCGCATGCTGCCTAATTGCTCCAACATATTTTTTTTTCTTGAAAGTAATAAAGCTTTCTATACCTGCATGGCCCCCAGAAGAGTCTTTTCAGGAACACTGATGTTTTCGTATCTAGTGATTTTCCTCTAAATTCCAGGTAATGTTCGTGCACTTCATTTACATTATTGCTCTCTGGTCTGAACAGTCTTCTTCCTGGCATTTACCTTGTAATGTCAGCCTCTTCCCTACCTGTCTTCATTTGTTAGACTAAACAAGGCATAGCTTTTTTTTCACTTTTTCCTCTTTTAAATTATTCTCTGGCCACATTTTCAAGCTCTTCATAGCAGTCATGAAGGCTAAATATGGTTCTTTTTTTTTTTCTCTCATTTTTCCTTCTCTTAGCTTTTTCTACTGTTAACTGGGAAATATGTAACTGAAAATAGCCTGAGCTTTATTCATTTCTATCCGCTAAGACTTTTTCTTTTTAAAAAAAAATCACCAAATATTAAAATAAAACAGCATCTAGAAAAATCTGACATCATTGTTAAGGACTGGCTGTGAGTTTAACGAGCTAGGCAGGCAAAGAGCAAAATCATCTCTTTCTTTTGTCTTTTTTT
>NW_010584445.1:604874-617522 GCF_000705375.1 Tinamus guttatus | reverse complement strand
GGGGCCTGCCCCTCTCCCTAAGCCCCCAGAAGACCTGCCTGTTAGGAGGAACTTTCAGATCCCCAGGAAGAGCAGAGAAAAGAAAGGTTGTTCCTTCCCTTTTCCTCCCTTCTCTCCCTCACTCCTTTCTTCATCTTATTCATTAGGCAGGCTCTTTATGCACCTCGCACAGCTGCATGCTAAACCCTGCGGGTGTGGAGGAGGCTGTGGAATGGCTCAGACTAGCGAGGCTGCTGGGGATGAGTTTTTTAGCATCAGGGAGGTTTTTACATTCTTTTTTCTCTCCACCCCTTCCTTTATTCTTTTTTATTATTATTTTTACATAAGGAGGAAAAAACATCAAAAAACAAACTTGGCTTGAATTTTGGATGGTTGCTTTATAAAGATGGAAAAGCTGGATGCAATTAGGGTGGGTTTGAGAGTGTTGGTCTTCGCTCCTGCTTCTGGAGGTGCAGCTGGATATGGCGAAGATGGTTCCCTGGGACGCACGCACGGACATGCTGAGAAGATGGTTTGCTTTTCTCTTGCCCAGTTCCTTCTCCATAGGAGGGGGGTGTGTTCCTGCTCAGGGCAACCTGCGAGCACTGAGCACAGTCTCACTTCAGCAATACACAGAAAACAGTTATTTCTTACCTCGTGAAAGTTCCTCATTTCCAGGGAGGAAACAGGCACCGCACTTTCACGTGCTTCGTGTTGGAAGTGTTTCTCTTCCAAGTGCCCTGGCTTTCGTATGCTGCTTTTCAAGTCTCTCATCCTCTAAAAGCATGTGATAGCTCTTGCTTTCTGTGAGGCAGCGTTGGCTTCTGCTTATCTTAATTTGTTAAGTGGCCTTGAGGTCATGTCTTGCCTTCTCTCTGAAACTTATCTCAGTTCTTGAGAACCTTTTGCAAGTTGCGGTCAGTAGCTTGGTACCTAATGATCACCAAAAACCTGTTTGCATAGGCTTCTAGTTCTTCAGGGAAGAGTCAAAATGTACCTTCTTGAAATGCTTTCCTCTGTAAGGAAGAGATCAAGGTAGGTTTATTTTGTTATCCAGTCTTTACCCTTTCTTTCTTCTGTTTTTGGCAGTAATTTTTCCTTTTCTCCCCCTCTTCCCCTTCCCCACCATTCAAGGCGGGATAGCAGATAGAAGTTCATCGTAAAAAGGACTGGGTTGATTTGGAGGAAAAAATAGCCTCTTGCTATTCATCTGATGGAAAATGTCTGGATGAAACATAGTGCCTTTCTTGGTTCTGTATCTCAAAGCCAAATGCGATTATCTTTGAATTCCTTTTAACTATAACTCTGAAGTGCTTAGTGCTTAACCAAAGACATTTGAAGTTTTTGTCTAGTACTTGGTTCTGATATGAATGAAAATCTGAAATATCTTTTTAGATCAACTGCTCCATTCTTTGCTTATGCAGAACCATCCTTTATGATATGTAAAATGTTTAAATGCAGGCGCTGGACATCTCTACAAGGGGAAACCATTCTTACCCTATTTCTAGAAGCCACTTGCAAAAGTCAAGGTGGTTTGACCTGTTCTTACAGGCTTACTTTTTCTTTACAGAAAGCTTCTTGGGCATTTATCTTTAATCCCACTTGTCACTTAGTTTCCAGAATTATCAAGACAGATCTTCCTGCAGTCTGTCATCACTGTTCGCAGGCTTATAACTGCTGAGGCTTCTTCAGTTGTTGGTGCTACCATGTGATAACATGTTAGGAGATAGAGCGTTAGGAGTATGGTATAGGCAAGGCTAGCAAAAGTGAGCTAGGAGAAAAACTGCCAACATGATCTTTTAGGAGAACTGTTGATATTTAAGAAATATTGAAATTAATTCTGGAACTAATTTAAAAAAATCAGCCTCTTAACAATACATGAATAATATGACACATTAGTGGCATACAGTGAGAATTTAATACCAATTTTGAAATACATCTTGCTAAATAAGGTAGTAGCATAATATCTGTCCCTATCAAAAGAGCTTGCTTGGCCATATTCGTAATTTCAACATAAAGGAATACACATGCAAGTCTCATCTGTCCTTCTACTGGAGTTGCTCATGTTCTGTTTATTAAATCTTGATTTTATTCTTTGATGTACCATCTTGAGAGGTGCCAGCTGCCTGATTGTGAAAGGCTGTTCTGCCATCTCCAGACTATAAAAACTATCCAACAGGAAATAACTCTGTTAACACGAGATCCTTCTTTTTTTGTTTCTTCTCCTTTTTCCCCTTAAAGCGCCAGAATGTTTCTTGGGAACAAGTATTGACTCTGAAGCAATTAAAAATTGAATCTGCACAATGAAAATGAAGGGAAAAAATCCAGAAAACAGATTTTAGCCCTTTATTCAGGCTTTTTGGAGTCTTCAGCTAGAGTTGGAGATAAATGAAAGGAATGAGGGTCAACAAAGAACTGTGCAGTTGTGAAGAAATGCATCTTTTGCAGAAACATGCATTTAAAACTAACTGGGGTTGATTATCAGGAAGAATCTTACTTTTGACTTTATATTTTTTTTGCTAGTTGAAGATTTCTGGAAACTTATTTCTAAATGAGATTTTATTTTTATTATTATTATTTTGTTTGTCTTTGTGTGTATGTGCATTTGTTTCCCTGCTGAAAAAAAAACAGTCTTGAAAGTTTTTTTTTTTCTTGATAAATGCAGATAACAGCAGGGCACTATTGTGTCTCTTGTGTTGCTTATCTGTTTTTTATTGTGGTACTATCACCAGTGGTTGTGAGCTGTTCTAGTTTGATCATCACATCTTCCCAGCAGCCTCGATCTACTTGGCGCTTCAGTGGTGCTTTTTCTTTAATAGGATGAGTGGGGGGGAAAAGGTTTTGGAAGTTAAAGCAGCAGAAGAGTGTCTTTTGACTTTCTGAGTTAGTTCTTTAGGATTCCGGTCCTCATGCCCAAAGGCAGTTTGAAAAATAGGTTCAAATAGCCCCTATTGACTTACGAGACTGCTTGTTAAGGTTAGACATTGGTTTCAGTAGTTCAGCATGAATTAATGAAGTTTCCTGCATTAGGCTAAGTGGAAAAAAGGCCTTGCCTTTGTCTGCAAAAGCTTCAGCAGCTTTTGCTTGGAAGTATAGCCTTTTTTTTTTTTTTTTTTTCACTTTGATATTTTGTTAAGCTTTATCTCTTTGCTTGCCATCTGTCTTCTGTATCTTGATAGAGTTACCTATCTGCCGATTACTTTTAACACCCAAGGATTTGGTAAAGCTGTCTTTGAAATTGGGAACTACTAAAAATCTGCGAGAATGAAAGACATCCCAGGCTGAATAAATCATTTGAATAAGTACAGCAGGATGCTACGTTAACACTGCAGACTCTCAGTCTTGGTCTTAAAAAATGAAGACTTCAAGGAAATGCCTTTGTCAGACTTTGTGAAATAGGAGTGCTTGTTTCTGAAGAACATCACTAACGTTCCACTGACTTGTAATAAAAGAAACAATTTGCTTATATTTGCTTAACAGTTAGTCCAAGACTTTTGAAAGAGAATGTCACTGTATTCCCTCTTCACGTTCTGGCTTAAAAACAAAAGAACTATATAGCTGAGAAGAAGCAAACCCCCTGTCAGCTCCAGGGTCAGTGTTCACAAGTTTTGAAGCATCAAATGGCTCCAAAATAGAAATATTACAGACTTTAGAGAATTTCATATGTCCAAACTTGCAGTCTAATAGTGGTCCCTAGACTAAATATTATATTAGTTAAACCCAATTTCTACTTTTTAAAAATAATTCAATATAACGAGAAACTAAATATGAAACTTTTCTGCTTCTTCCGGTGAAGAAGCTGTGAAAAACCACAGTCGTTCATTTGTGTATGTTATAAAGATCCTACAAATTAGTCTTTGCTTGAATATATATCTGATGAGCACAGACCAATAAAAAAGCATACCCAAGCTCTTGGGTATGCTTGGGTCAGACGAGTATATAGTGAGCCTAAAAAATGCATGGGCATGTGCTCCTGGTCTGCGAAGTTAACCTAGGTAGTAGAGATAAGCTTCATGACCTCATCCACTGGATATGAAGATAGGATTTTATGCCTGCTATAGATTTTCTAGTTTAGAGATTTTGATTATTTTTCCTGCTTCTAAATCCTTCTGTAAATGAAGTACAAAACCTTACATAGTGACCAAGAGCTTTTTGGAGATGCCTGTACTCAGCATTTCTGCCAATGCTTAGACAACAACTGCTGCCTTAATATTTACCACTTTAAGTAATGCTTTGGAGTTCAGGAGGATGTGACAGTCTCTTAACATTGATAGGCCATTACAAAGCCTGCTGTGCCTAAAATCCTAGGAAAACAGCAGAAGGGGATTTCTTTTTTATGATGAAGTACATGATTAGTGTGTTCAAGGAGTCTTAGAGGAGAAAAACACTAGATTGCAGCATGAACTTCAGTGAATTCTTTTTCACTGCTGAACATGGTGGCTTGAAATTCAGAAGGCTTCAAGTGGCTTAATTTTTACTTTTTTCATTATGCTTTATCCAATTGCCAGCAGATTTTTCCATTCTCCTTCCATCATTTGGCAACTGAGAAATACAATGCAAGACATTTAAAATTAGCAGGCTGCCCTTGAACAGGAAACGCATTTGAATTTTTTTCCACCCATGAGAATGTCTTTTAAGTCCATAAACAGTGTTGTTGCTGTTTTTTCTTTGTTAAGAGTTCCCATTTGAATTGGTTGGTGCTGTGTAGTTTTCAAACCAAGTGTAGATTGTCTGTCTCCAGTATCTGTGAAAAGTTGTCAGTAGGTTTTGGAAATGTTCTTAGAACATAAGGTTTACACATTCCAGAAATCTTATTCATGTTCCTTCTTTTTTTTTGTGCTGATGTAATGATGGACAACATCCGATCATCTGACTTTTTTTTTTTTTTTTAGTGGAAGGTGCATGTGAGCTATTGTTATTGGGCTGATCTGATAAATTAGATCAGTTTTGTTTTCGTGTCCTACATGTCCTCTATGTCCAGGTTCTTTAAAATAATTTGGTTTAGATCTGTCTTTCATATAAAGAGGGCAACAGCTTTTCTTTTAGCCTCACAAGTATCTGGTATGCTTGTTTTACATAATATATACATTTGGAGAAGTACAAGAAAGTATGTTCTTGAATAATAAGTAACAAAAGCAGGAAAACTTACTTTCTGTCCACCTCTAAGAAATTGACAAACAAAAAATGCCATCTACCATTTTCAGAAATGTTACTTAGTTACTTAATTGCTGGTGTTGACTTTCAAAACTCTCGTTTACTTTATAATGTAGTTAAATGGGTTAGGTGAAACTCTTGAGGACCAGTGATTGTATAGTATTTTATATAGGTTCTTTATAGTGGAAGAACAGGGAGCCTCGGTGTGCTCTGGTACGTCTGTCTTGATTCACTCTTCAGAACTGTACTCAAAGCAGAAAAGGGCAATGAGAAAATAGGTAACAATATTTAAAAATGTAGTTGACCATATTTGAAAGGATGGCATGTACTAACATGCTCTTGTAGCAGCCTACCTCTTCCTAGACGTGGGTGTGGAAGTGGGAAAGACATTGGGCTTTGTGGTCATTCTTTCTAGTTAGTCCTGTAGAGTTTTCTGCTCACTGAGCTCAGCAATAGGAAATGAGCTGCTGGGATTGTGCATTTCTAGGGGGAAGGAAGGAAAAGGGGGGTGCAGTCCTCATGGATAAGGAAGCAGGAAATCTGGACAAACAGCTAGTGTTGATGAACTTCAGCCTTACCTAGTCCTTTAAGTCAGAAGAATACTTTACTCAGGAAGTACAAGATCATAAAATTAAAATACAGGCAGTGTTTTTTTTTTTTTTAATAATAGTTTATTGGACTTCTTGTTTTAAGATGGTTTAAATGTGTCCACATTTAGACTATTTACCATAAACAAGCAAAAAGTCCTTAAAGGCTTTAAGGAAAGTCTAAGATACAAGCATGTTGTTGGGGATTTTAGTGAAATAATTTGTTCCTGGTTCTTAATTTAAAGGGCTAATTGTTTTAATTAAAAGTTGTTTAGAGAACAGCTGCCTGAATCAGCTGCCTTCAAAGGGTAAATTCACTTAATAAATAACTCTTGTAAATATCCAAGGACTAGATTTTTTTTTTTTTTACGTTCCTGTGATTTTTAACAACTTTAATTTCAACTTTCTAGCCTAAATTCTATAAAATGGTTAATACAGTGCAAGACATCTAAAATGAGCTATGAACCATTCAACTTCATGCATGAGCTTCAGATGAACTGGAAAACTTGCCTGGAAATTCTTGGTTTATGAACTGGTGCTTATTGTCTTATTTCTTCTTCTTTTATAGCACTCTTTCAGCCAGTTGCTATGGGCTCTCGAGAATTTGAAGATATCTTGAAAATTCTTCATTCATCTTACCTGGAACCAAGTTCAGTGGCCAATTTTAATTACAAGAGAGCCAGCCTGGTTCATAGTGAGCTATTGGAAAAGGAAGTGAGTATATTTATGACTCCTTGTGAACAAGGTGCAAGTCAAATGAATTTTAATTATTTTTCCCCTCATTTTATCCAGAGAGTATTGATTTCAAGTTATATACTTGATAAGTAATTGCAAAACTGCATCTGAGAGCATGTAAGCCTCTATTTTTTCAGGCAGGTCTTATTACTGTGTGGAGTTAAAATCTTTTCTGGACCAGATACTCAGAAAAAGATTAAAAGAAAAAGCTGTTAGGGACCTGTTAACTGTGCATTTTTTATTTTCAAAATCTGAGCTTTTGACCTCATCTTAACATTTGCATTTTATATTTAGTGCCCTATAGAAGAGGTGGTGGTGTCATGCTTGAAATGCCAGAAGCATCATGTGAAGTGCTTTGCCTGATACCGTGCTGCGATCCCTTTAACTTTGTCATTTTCTGAGAAACATTGCATAAATAATCTTGAACTAGTAAGCTTTAGGTATAGTTAGCTTTAAAGTTGAAGCACGTCTGCTGTACTGTATGTGATAGCTCTAAAAAAAAAATCCAGCTTTGATTTTCATTGCTGTAAAACAGACTATTTTGCTATTTTTTCAGCTCTGAGTCACAAAATTTTAAGGATGGAGTTGCAGAATGTGTGATTGGCTTGTTGATACATTGTTATAGTTTAGGGATATTGCAGCTAATGAAGACTAGTTCAGTAGCAATGACATGTAACTGCAAAGTATGTGCACTGTTTAAGAGAGATTGTTCTCTCTTAAAAAGAGAATAAGGCAGTTTTTGGAATGAGATTTGAAAGGTGACATGGAAGGCACTGAGCTGGATGCCACTTATTGCTAGTCATGCTACAAAGAAAATATTTAAACATTACTACACAGGTTTCCGAGCGATGTATGTCTTCCTTAAGAAAATATCTAGGCATATTAGTCTAGTGATATTTCTCATCTGTATAAAATCTTTAGATTGAATTTTAGTACACAGTTACATCATTCAGGTTACCTTTTGTGTATTTTCTTGTGCTTGAATCTGCATGGGCCTTCAAACAGTAGGTGGTACTGAAACTTAAATGCAGTAGCCATATTCTGTTTGCTTACACTGAGAGCTCACTCTGGTAACAGTTCACAGAAAAACGCAGAGAGCTGAAATTTGATGGTCACCTAGAAAAAGAGCTTTCTGAAACCTATGCATTTCTGATGGTTGATCGACCTCAGGTAAGAAAACATCACATATAAAAATGCTTTCTTTTTATTCTAGAGGTGTTTTCTCAAGCCAAATGTTTTTATTATTACATTTACTGCTAATCTTTAAGTTATATCTTCAAAATTCAGCAGCGGTACATGTAGATAGATGCAGACAGGGAAGTATGTTATTATATCATGGTTTAAATCCTTTATTCTCGGTGATTTTAGGGTACCCACATTGCATATCTGTGCAAGACTGTCTTCTCTAGACTGTGATTTATAGATGGAATGGGGGTGAGGGGATTTTTTCCTTTTTTTCTTTTTTTTTTTTTGAGAAGAAGGTACCTTAAAGAGCGCTTTTTAAAACTACTTTTAACATGAAAACAACCATAGTTCACTTCCTTCTTTCTTGTGTATGCCCGTGAGACGTGTTCATTAGGCAAGAATTGTACTGTATAAATGAGAGGTTACGTAGGTGCTTTTTTAGTGGATTTGAGTGCCCCTAAGTATGCATTTGCCCTACAAAACCTGCCTTAATATTAGGAAATATACCTTTTTTTTCTTCTTTTTTTCCTCCAATTAATATCTGGGAAAGAAAGGGTTTGTGGTTTTTCTGTCATAGTAAGGACAGGATTTCAGCAGGTTCACTTCTGTTTTGTTTATTTAAAAACAAGTAATGCTCAAAATATGCTTAAGGCCTAAAGAAGCTGTGTTTTTGTATATTGTTAAGTCTGTCTAAATTCTTGAGTGTTCATGACTCATACATTCTAGCAGTTTATATAGCAGTTTAGATTAGTTTTGGCTCCGGGTGATTTTGTTTTTTAAGGTCAATCAGAACTCTGTAATAATGCTTCTTCCTGTTCTGTTCATATTCCGGCTTTCTGGATAAATTTGCTTCAAAAGTAATATGTCTGTTCTCTTCAGGTACAAAGCATTTGTGAAAAGGGGCTGCATGTGGGCCACTCCAAAATAACAATTCTTGGCAGCCCTGCCATGGGTAACTATCTTCTGGTTGTATGCATTGAAATTATTTGTTGTGGCAAATGATGCAGTTGCATAACCTTTCTGACCATTTTGCACTTACTCTAGGAAAACCACAGCTAGGTGTTTTTAGCAAAAAATATTAGCTTCAGGCCATTATTTCATTGTTCTGTTTTTGATAATCTTACTGAACTTCTTTCCCAAAAGGAAGAGGTAGCTCACCTTTTGTTCCAAGTCAAAACAATACATTGTTTCTCCTTAGTAAATTCAGAGTCCTAAGAACTATTGCTGTCTGGGTTTTGCATATACCAAATGGGAATGTTTAGCATTGATGCAGATACAAGTGAAATTGTTGAATCCACAAATATGAGGAAGACGTAATTAAATAATGTTGGACAGTTGAGAGAGACATGAGTGTTGTTACAAGATGTGCAATAGTGCCTCATAATGAAATTGCAAAGCTTTCCAGATAGGGAACTGAGAAATAACCTCATTGTCCTGTATGTGCTCTGAGTGTGTGCAGAGGAGCGTTATACAGAGGTGAAAATATGAATGTTTAAACAGATCTTTGTGTGTGTGTGCATATATATATATATATATATATACATAAAATATGGGTCTCTGTTTTAAACAGAAAAGGTACTGAAACAGTTTATCAAAACTGTGAAATACAGACTTGGAATGAGAGAAATCTAAGAAAAAATGGATGCTTTTCTGAGTACTTGAATTAGATTACAGTTACTTGATCTGATTCATTCAATCGGATCAACAAATAGCAGTGCTTATTTGAAGTCTTAAGATCTGCAAAATAATTTAATGTTTTTAAAAGCAAATCATTTTGCCATTTTCTCTATGCAAGTGTAACCTCACAGTGACAAACCAGTGTAATTTCTGTCAACAGTGTAGTGTGGAGATGGCAGTGATTTCCGCCTTATTTCTCAGCAAATAGTTAAGAGAATATTGCACTGCACACCTTGCACTGCATCTACCTTGCACAATTGGATGTTGCACAAAGGAGCATCAGCTGTTAAAAGAATTCAAAACAATGTCTGTAGAACTGTTGGGTAGGACTTGTTCGCTTGGTTGCAAAACTTCTAGTAATGCACCTATGTTCCTTTCAAACTGAGATAGCATCCATATTATGCTGTGGTATTTTGTGCAGACATAAAAGAGTTGGTGCAAGTAAACAATTTTTCTGATATCTCTAAATTGTGAGTTGTGAACATGTCCTTATACCTTTATTTGATTATATTACTGGAAAAACTATTATCTTTATTGACTGGAAGATATTGAGCTCTAATCCAGTAGAGCTTCTGATACTTACTAAAATTATTTTAAAATGGAGTATGATTTTTTTTATATATATGCCTCTCAGGTGTGTATATCTCCAGGTATGCTGATCTATTGCAAGCCAATCCACTAGAAGCTGGAGCAACTGGAGATGTGATAATTTTTAAAATAATAAAGGTAAATTTATCTTACTTATTCTTGAAAACCTATAAATATAATAAAGGTGGCTTTTAACCTTACTTATTACCTCCATTCATGCAACTATTTGCTATAGAGAATCTAAAAAAACTACTCTGTTTAGAATCCTGTGTTGGCATTGAGTTTAAGTAAAGAATAGTAGATGTTTATGAAGAACACAAATATACATTTTCTTTGAAAGCATGAAGAGAACTTACTTTCATAAATGACTTTTTATGGCTAGTTTTATTTTGCTTTCTCTTTCATCTTCTTGCACTTGAATCAGTTTGTTAGTCTTCAGGGAAAAGATGACTTTTATAATTCTTGTGTTTTATTGCAGGGAAAAATGAAAAGCATATATGACCACATTGGTGTGAAAGCAATGGAATCAACAATAAAGAGTGCATTAGATCCAACCCCAAAACACGAGTGTCATGTTTCGAAAAATGCAAGCAAAGTAACTTCCTTGTTGGCTTATCGAGCATATGAACTTACTCAGGTAGAGAAACATGGAGCATGCATTAACTTCTTATATAAGAATTGTAAAAACACATCTTCTAAACTGTTGAATTTCCTGAACATTTAACCAATGCTGAACACGTTCCCTAAAGCTGCAGGCTGGTGCATGTTGAACAGTAGCCCACAGCTATTGCCCACATAGCCTGTATTAAGAATTACAGAACAAGATGTCAGCCTCTCTTGTTTCTCAGGTGTATGCCTACTCCCTTTCGGACCTTATGGAGAAGTTCTCCTTCAGATCAGGAAACAGGTGGGAGTGGAAAACGGCTTGGCAAGGGACATGGGACTGGAATATAGACTGGGGAGGGGAGATGACTCATACCTGGTATTTGAAGTGCAGAAGTAGAACTAGCTCCTAGGCACTGAATGAGACTCCTAAGAGGGTAAACATTGGGTAGGAAAGAATTCCTACTGAGTTCTTAGATTTGGAAATGGTGAGGGAGAAAAGGATGGAATTAGATCTGAATCTCCCAGTCCTTTACTTATTCCATCACTCTGGTGTTTGTCTATATATCCTGCTGTTGATGTAGTCCCTCAGCTCCATAGATTTCAGACAACCGACTATAAGATTTTCTGTTTAATATTACAATTTCCATTGACTTCTATAAATCAGAGCTGTTGCCAAGCCAGATATCTAGGAAATGAATGTGGTTTTTGTTTGTTTGTTTTTGTCCAAAAAAGGCTTGCCTTACTAACAGTTTTCTTTCATACAGGAGCTTTGTGGCTGAAGAAGAAATTCACAATAGTATTTAGTTGCTTCCATGACAAAACCTTTCTTTAAAAACTTTTTTTATTTCAATATCTTTTTTTATATAAATCAGTTAATATTTGGCATAATATTTTTCAAAATATTAAACTGTTTCACTTGGTTTATTCAAATAGTTAAGCATGAGGTAGATTCTGTAAGCTAGTCCTGTGGAACAAAGAGTGTGTGATTCAGGGAAGAAAGGTCATGAACCATTAGTTGCAAAATGGAGTTCACCAGATTTCTAATTTAACATCACATTCACTTCTTTTTTAGTACTATTTTTATGAATATGGCTTTGACGAGATAAGACGAAGACCTAGACACGTCTGTCCTTATGCGGTTGTTTCATTTACTTACAAAGATGAAATGGTGCAAGCACCAAAATTCTTGCCCCCATCGAGGTAAGCTAGGAAATGAATTTATGAAAAATGGCATTCCACATATAACTCTAGATAATGACTTAGAATTGTTCTTGATGAACAGCTTTGAAATGCACAGATTTGTCACAGGGTCATAAATATTTCTAGTTCAGAACAAGAGGTATAGCTGGCCTGTCTTGCAGGAAATGTTTCTGCTCTTCTCACCCATGGAAACTACATGGCAGTGTATTTTGCTCAATAGAGGAAATCTGAAGACATAAAAATATTCACAGGAGTATCTTGGTATTCTAAAAAATGTTTCATATACTTTGTCACGGGACTTTTTGCTAGTATTTTCTTACTAGCTGAGTAAGAATACCTAAATAGGCAGTTAATTACAGAGGTAATGGTAACTGCACTGATATGAAAACACCCAAATGTGGGGACTGAACTACTAAAAATAGCTATACAAGATACCTCGCATCAAGGAAGTTGCTGCAGCAAAAATAACTTGATGTTAACATATTACTGGGGTTTGCAAGTCTAATAAAGTTAATGTAATGCTTAGCTTCTGTGTCCAGCTAGTCATTGTGTTTGTCTTTTGTTTTTGCTAGATGCAACAGCTTTAACACCGATAGAAGTACAGGTGAGAATATATTGGAGTGTTTCACTTCTGTAATATAGGCAATATTAGATATTTATGTATTAGACAATTTTCCCCATGTAGTTTCATTTGCACTGCTTAATTGTCTTCACTCAATTTTTATGCTGTAGCACACTGATTGTAGGGGTATCTTCTTGATCCCAGCAATCACCTTGAAGTGTTATTTTCCATTAGCTAGCAAACAACTGGGCATTTTTTTTTCTTCTGTTCTCTTCTACTTGGAGCATAGTAAGAACTTGCCTTCTATTCCTACTTCTGTTGAGAGGCGCTTCACATGATCTGATATTTTCTCCTCCTTTAAACCCTCATTCAAGC
>NW_010584445.1:543807-604840 GCF_000705375.1 Tinamus guttatus | reverse complement strand
TGTTAACTGCCAGCATCTGTGGAATGGGGACCTGCTTATGTAGATAGGTACAGGTCACTTACCAGCAAGTGAAAAGAAGATAGAATAGCAAACCACCTTTCTTTTAGCTTAATATTATGTTCTTAAAACTGCTTTTGGAGAATTGGCAGCCTATATTACCATTTCCTTTCAGTCTCTCCTAACATGGTTTAACTTATTTTCCTTTCTGTTTCAATCTTAATTTAGATAAAACTAACTATACATTATGGAGGGGACAGCTCTGGAATAAAGGGAAACTTTTGTGCCATGTTTCTTTGAAGTCAGCCACACGTCCTCTGCTTCCATGCAAGCTGTGAGTATTATTGTTTAAAGAATAACATTTTAAAATATTGGTGTGTGAACTCTTCTTATTCAAGACTGATGAATCGTGGATACTGTATATTTGCTTGAAAGGCTAACATACATGTTGGCTAGACCTTTTTTTCCAAATGTGCCAATCTGGACTCTTGAGTCACTTAAGAGGGTCCAGAGATTGTTTTAGTTTGTGTACTAAACACAAACTAGTTATGGTTAGTTGTGACACTGTCAGCTTTGTCTCTTTTTATTTGAAGAGTTTGATTTTTCTCTCTCTCTGTTTAAATGACATCCATCCTTGTGGGTATAAAGATCCTTGGCTCACAAGGTAGCCCAAGGAACAGATTTTTAAGAGCGCGCATTTGATAATTTTCACCAGATAAATGAGGGTAGGACTTTCGGGAAAAAGAGTTCTTGATTTTTTTTTTTTTTTTTCCCCCTCTTTCCCCTTCAACCTTTGTCTGTAGTCCTGAGAAGCTTGATATTGATAAAGTTGTGAGCATTGATCAGTTGAAGAAAAAAATGTCACCAGCATTGTTCTATAAGGAAACTTACGTAGGAGCAAAAGAAGGTAAAGAGTTCTGACTTTATTTGGTAAATTCAGAAATTCTGAAAACTTTTCTGAACTGCAGTTTGTTTCTCTTTTTTTCTTTTTCTTCCTCTCACCATGCCAGTGTTAAAGAACGGAATGTACTGTAGTCTTTATGAAGTTGTGGAAAAGTCTCGTTCCGGTACTCACTTGGAGAGTTTACTTCAAAAGCTGGAGAAAGAGAAACTTGTGAGTGGCACAGATTCAATTATTCCTTTCTCAAAATAATTTTACTAATTAATAATTGAGCTATACTGAATATAAAAGGACCTTGCTAGAATTCCTTAGCTGGCATGTTCTAGAATGTTGCATCACTGCAGCACTTTGTCAGTTATGGAATTCAGCCTAGAGGAGTAAGAATACTGCTAGTGAGCAAATGTTTTGATCTTTGATTGCTTGAGACAATATTTTTCTGCTTAAAAAACAGGTTCTTGTTAAACCGCTTCTGGACAGAGGATTTCTTTTTCTTCTTTCTCCTTGGCAAATGACATCACCTTATGGTATGCACAGTCAGCTTTTTTGTGCTTGATTTTTTTTTTCTTTATCTTTTTCAGCAGCTTTGGTTTTTGAATACTATGTTGTCTTTTGAAGTACAGGGGGGTTCTAATTCTTAACAGTTTTTATTTTGTGTTTATGTGCTAGAGCACCAAGCTGGACGATCCCGCATGCTACATGCATTGTTTCTGTTCCCAGAACCAAGAGCAGTAAGGAGCTCAAGTAAGTTCATTTAATGCTGAGAGTACCGTATACCCACTCACTTCAATCTGGTGTATGCAATAAAGCTGAATGCCCTTGCAGAAGGGTTCAGAGAGCCCGGAAATTTGCCTCTGGCTGGGGCAGGACTGCATGGAAAGGGGCTGCATTTCCCTGCTTCTTGCCGTTAGATGGGCTGTGCTTGGTTGACCTTAGTCTTCCAAGTGACCTCCTCCTAGAACAGCCAGTGAAGTAATTTAAACTAGAAGTTACATGTGTGGATCTAGGATACAGCTTACTACAAAATGATGAAATCAGGCAACTCTTCATGCCTGTGCATAAATTGACTCTTAGATAGGCTGATTACTTCACAAAACAATCCTTTCTTGGTATGGGTTATCTCTTCACAGTCCTTTGAAACTATTTTATTAAATATTTATAGTACTGTTAACTAGATACAATTTATTTGTAAATTTATGATTTCATCCTAATGACAATTTAACTTTCTTGCTGTGGCAGTGCAAAAAAATGTTCCTTTTGGAGCACAGAAAAATTCAGCTACCACGGTGATGCAGGAAAACAAGGAGATCGTTCCGGAATTCACGAAGTTTGTTCAGTCTCTACACTTTGCTTTAGTCCAGTCTCGTAAGGACACTACTGCAGATTTCAATACTATTGTGGAAAAATATATACATGAATACTTGAAAAGATGCTCTAGTAGCCATGGAAAATACAGAGAATTTATTTTATATCCATATGAATCACGGTTGGATGAGAAAAAATTTCTTTATTGTGCTCCAAAAAATAAATCTCATATTGACAGCTCCTTGCAAAACTATATTTTTGGTCGTGAGGCATATCAACTGCCTGTTTCAAGAGCGAAGGAACTGATGGAGGGCAAACAGAAACTTCAACAGTTCAGTCCCATCTCAGATTATGAAGCTGGAGAAGACGACGCTGATTTGGCAAATACAAAATCTGGGAAAAGAATTGGTTTAAAATGCGAAGCTTCTGCTGCCAAACACAAAGCCCCTCATCCAGGAGATTATGATCCTGATAGACTCAAAGAGCTGATCAACTTAATCCAGTGTAGGAAAAAAAATGTAGATGGAGAGTCTGATTCTGCAGACCGTGGAAACAGAAGTGGTCTAAAACGGAAGCTAGAAAATCAGTCTGAAAAATTGCGGAAACACTTCAAAATAAGTGACTCTATAGAAAACAGTTGTCAGTATGAAGGTAAGAAACACTTAGTTCCTCTTTACTATTTTACTTAAAAGCATTTTAAAATTCAGCCTTCATAAGCTGATTTCCTTATTATGGGTATTTTAATGTATGATTGCTTCTTTTAAACATTGACTCAAGTTTTATCAGTACAGATGTAGTTTCTGTTTTTATGTAAGCTGTCATGTTCAAGAAGACAAGTAAACAGCAGTTGTCATGGAAGCTGTTTGTGTCTTCTCCCTTTGGGAAGAAGACTGAATTCCACATTTGTTAGCACTCTATGAAAGCTTTTGAAAAGTTACACAGTTCAGCAGACTTCTGATATCAAATGTCTTCTGCAGACTTTAACCTCTGTCATTGCTCTAATAATGGCTCCAAAACCCCACATTAACTTCTAGCACATTTAGGCTGAAAATGAAATTTTAATTCTAAGCATGTACACAGTTAAGTTTTGAATTAAATGATAATGTTTGTAGCAGGACAGTTGAAACAACCGAATAGTTTTAGAACGGAATTGATTTTGTACGTGAGATCTGCATGAAAAATGTAATTATCTAAGATATTATCTGATACCTAAGATCTCCCAAAACCCCTCATTTCTGTTTCCCTGACCAACCCCTCTTTTGGACAATGATTCAAGTTTTCTTCATAAAGGGGGAAAATGATGGAGAAGATTAGCTGGAAGAAGGCAGAGGGCTTTATATCAATACTGTTGTGGTACATGTGTTTAATTCAGAAGATACTAGAAGTAAGCCTCCATGACTTAACTCCTTCAAATAACCAAAATACCACCACCCATGGGGTTTGAATTTCCATGTTTTTGTATAATCCTAAAAGTAATGTCCTGCAAAAAAATTTACCTGAAGTATTGTGAGGTTATGTAACATGCAGTTTTTTACATGCATAAGCAGTTTTTTAATTAGTCAGCACTGAAATCACTCTGTATTTGATACGTGAATTTAGGGGTTAATCAAAGATTTAAAGTAATTCTTTGGCCTATCTCTTTCAAAGAAAATGACCTTGATTTTATAAGAAAAGGTAAGAAAAGGAGATTAGCAGAAGAATAACAACTCTGTTTCTAGGTTGTGTTTGGTGTTAAAAAGTAATGGTAAAGATTTATAGTTATGTTTAGTCTAAAACAAGTTGGAGAGATTAAGCATTCAGTTACTCAGCAGCTTTTGGAGTGATAATGATAGAGGAGACAGGTGAATATTTTGTTCAAATCTTATTCTCGCCGTAAGTGAGGGACTATTGTCCAAAATTGCTGTAAAAAATGTAGTTCATAGGATGTGAGTGCAAAATTAAATACAAAATAGCGTGGTGTTGAGTGATTGGAAGGAATGTAATTATTTAATCTGGGATAGACTTTCAGCTCTAGAAACTGCCTTCTTTCCTTCCCCACTGAAAATAGGTACGAAGAGCATAATGTGTGTTGTATGAACTGATACGAAAAAGTGAAATGGTGGTAGGTGTTCGGGGGTTTGGTTTTGCTTTTATCTTAAAACTTAGTAATGGATTATTTTTCCCCTTCTCCCCGACCCCAAGGGGGCAGAACCTCGGAATTGCCACACTCTGTTTTCTCAGTTATTACTGGTCTTGGTGGACATGATACTGACTTGAGGCTGCAAGATGTATCTGACCCTGCGGTTACTGACACACATGGCCTCGTTAAAGTGCTATTAGAAACACTAGCTAGTGCAGGACGCTTGGATTCATCGTTGGCACAGTCTGTAAATCAAGCTTTAGGATTAAGCACTGATGATGACATTGAAGAGGATACGAGACAAAAATATGAATATGAATCCATTCCAGCACAAGACAAAGATGGTCATGAGCTTCCTAATACTGCTCAGGCTGAAAATGTTAACTTTAAGGACCCACAGAGCCCACTGATACTGGACACTGATGCAGCATGTTTCCCCTACCCTGTTGATGTTGATCTGCGGCTTCCAGCTAATGAAGTAGGCCTTGAACATATGCTACATATGCAAGTAAGTGAAACTGCCATGTGGGTAGTAACAAGTGTACTATTTTTCATAGATATCAGAATGAATGAAAAAACTTCTATTTTGTTGCATCAAAAAACCAATAAGTACTGATTTTTTGTGATGATAATTTTGCTTGACAGGGTTTTATACAGAAAATACTTTTTTTTTTTTTTATTGTGAAAGATATTCCTGATTCTTTATGTCTCTTCTTTCTGTAAGAAGCTTTAACTGAGAATACCAGAAAGATACAAAGCAAACTGGCCAGTCTTCCTCACACAGCTTTTTGGTAACTATCATACCTGGTACTGTAGCAGCAGGCAACAAAATTTACCTGTTACTGAATGTGCTATATCATAATCTTTACATGTTTGCTGAGACCAAAGTCTTGAAGTTTTTTTTTTTTTTTTTTTTTTTAACTCATGAAAATCAGATATTCTGGCCTTGCTTACCAGGTGGTTTAATGAAGCAGTTACAGCATTACCCATAAATGAGTTTGCATCCTGTCTTTCTGGCTTCTTCCATCCTTTGGGCTAATTCTTGATCTAGGTAGAGTGTTGGGGATTCCTGTACCTGAAACAAAGTAAGGAGACGTTTGAGAGCATCTTCTGCAGTTAGTTGCTTTGCTGTTATTTTTCTGGACAGTGGAAGGCGGAAGCAACTGCTGTTCCACATGAGCCCTCTTGGTGTAATGGTCCTGGGACACGCCATTCACGGTTGACTGTTACTAGCTGGTTGTGATTTCTGACACCTCACCCCACTGAAAAGATGACAGGTGGATGACAACTGTGGCATGGTTCAGTGCTCTTCATCATTATTCAGTTCCTCTGGGATTTCCCCTCTTAGTCTTTTTACAGAGGCGATACAGAGGCAATTTGGCTACATCAGACTTACTGTTACGATTATGTCCCATCTAAAGTCACAGAAAAGACATATTTTCTTATTTCTGTTGTTTGGAACTGTTTTAGGGACCAGGCTCCTGCCAGAGCTAAGTTGACATCATCTCTCTCCAAGTTTAGAAGTCTGGAATTCTTCCTCCTTCTTCCTGCAAAATACAAATCAAAAATAAATTTATCAGTCCCAGGCAGAGTATTTTCGAGACCTTTTTCCACTCAAGTAAGAAAGAGAAGGAGGTGAAACTGCATTCTGTATTTGGTGTTTAGAGCTGCCTGGCGGTGACTTAAAACATCCTTCTGCACGGGTTTGCAATGGTTGTTCTAAAGAAGCAGAGTGAGAGTTGGGCTTCCTTTTAGTGATACCTGTCCCTTGTCTTGAGGGAGCAGATTGCCAAAAGTCAGTCAGTTGTCCTTGGAACTAAATAAGCTCTCTCATATTTAAGAAAGGTGGTGGAGTGGGTTAGCAGCAGTTCACTCCTAAATTTCTTAGTCTTAACTCTTTGCAAGTTAGTGACCTTTTCTGTCAGCAGTATTGAAGGGTGATTCTTCATGATTTTCCACCCTAAGCATCAAGCATACATTTGCTCTGATTGCAGCCCCAGCTCCAGTTTTTGGAAGTTGCTCATGGCCCAGCCTCTCCACAATGGAGACTCTCTGTGACATAGCACAAAGGAGCAGGCATTTCACAGGGGTACCAAGTGGCATTCTCTTGCATGACACTAAAGTGAGCATTTTTTGGCTGTGTGCTGAGGAAAAGATAATGTGCTTGTTTCAGTGTGTGACTGAGAAAGAATTGCTGGCATGTGCCTAGCAGAAGGGCTTTCTTGTGTAGATACGATGATGTAGATGTTGAGCACTGTGGGGTAGCTGTGTTCCATGCACGCTCACCATGTTTCATAGAACTGTGAGGCCCGCCTTTCAAAAAAAACTCCTGAGTTCAGGGCTCAAGAGTTCCCCATTGCCCTGCTATTCGGTGATATTCATGTGACAGAGGAGTTATTTTATGGTCTCTATGGGTGGTACTTCTACCTAAAGCCCAGTTTCTAAGTCACTGAGCAGGAAAGACTCTGCCTTCACTGTAAGTGATGCTATTTGCTGTGAGAACTTTTAACTATCTGGAATTCAAGATGAAATTGGATCGTTCAAGGATGTAGTTACAGGCAGTTTCTCAAAAATACCACCGTTTCATAGCTTGATAGCTCTAAAAAAATAGGCTAAGCTGCAGCTTCAGTGTTTTCTTACACTACCTTTCCCTCCTCTCTCTATTCCTCTTCCAATTCTGTTCTCTAAGACTTAGGACTTACTGATAGATGATCAGCAAAGATGTCTATGTCAAACTATTGAATAGGAAAATGAAACCTGATTTCAATACTTCTGTCTTTGACCTGGCTTGACTTGGCTGATTTCCATTACACTGGTAAACTCTGGCACATTCTTATTGTTCATCTGTTTAGTGTTTGTAAGCTTGATAACTAAATAAGCAAAACCAGTTCTGAACTGAAATTTTGTTGTTTTTTAGGAAGCAAGCACTGGAAGTGTTAGTAGTTTTGAAGAATACAGTCCCTGCCCCAGTACACCTATAGAACATAGTTATCGCAGGCAACATTCCAACTCAAATAGCACAGGAGAAATTGGGATGCACTGGAAACTTATTCCCATTACAGGTAAGAGGGTGATTAACTCTTACGTTGCTGCACATGGTGCAACAAATTGTTTTCTAAAGGTTTGTATCTCTCATCCCATTCTTGGGTCTCGTGTTTTGGTACACAAGTATATGACCTACTGTGCAGTTGTTTCTAATATTCGAATAGCTTGGAAATGTCCTGGATGAAAACATTTCAGGTACCGGTTGATACGTTTTGTTTTGGGTACATATTGACCATTCAGGAATGCTGATTCTTATGTATTTATCAGTCAAGGTATGCAGCTATTCTGAACTTGGTGTTTGAACTTGGACCTTTCAGTATAATTTCAACTACTAATTTAGAAAAATCATGAAAAAAGTCATCCATATGCAAAGCATGTGTTATCCATATACAAAGTAGTCCACTTCTTACTGCATCGAGTTCTTCTTTTAGAAGTGCTATGTGGTCTTTGTCTTTATGTAAACTTTTATTTCTTGAATATTATAAAAAAGTTTCTGTTCTGCTACTCTACTACTTGATGAGTCAACAGAATCAATTCTTAGGAAGACTTAACAGGATGTATTTGGATGGTGTGGAGACTGGTTGATAGGAGCAATCATCAGGAGTTCTAAATTCGCAGCTGGAAATCAAAGCCCTCTTATGACCAATCCAAGATAGAAGGGTTTAACTTTACAGACTGAGTAAAAAGTGCCTAATTTCTGATAATCTTCTAGAAATACTGGAATCTCTTTTATGCTCTTTTCATATCCATCCTGCTGTGTTGTTCTGCAGGTTTCTTCTTTTTCTTTTTTCTTTTTTTTTTCCCTCCATGCCTGAGAGGGGAGGAGAGCAGGGGAAATACCTTTCCCTCCATAGTATTCATAGAGCTTTCAGAGAAATGGTTGGGAAATTTTGGATCGCATCTGCAGCTTCTTCATGTTGAACATAAATATCTGTCCTGTCATTTTGCTAAGTAATCAAGACTGTAAAGTTGCTTGGGTAGAATATGTTTCTTTTGCTCTTGGAGGAAATGGCAAACATAAGATGGCAGAAGTAACAAGCAAAGCGGATGATTACGCAGCTCAAAAATTCACATGGATGTAGGAGTTAGCACAAGGGTTTGACTGTTGCCACTTTGCACAGTCATCTGAGAGGTGCTTGCACTTTGCCATTCTTACTAGAAAGTAAAGTTTTCTCTGAAGTCTGCTTTAAAGTCTGCTGTTCTCCAGAGGTGTAAAAGACTAGGGCATTGCTGGATTTCTTAAGTTTCTTAAGGAGATCACTTCTTCAAATTAGCTCTTACTACAATAAGTACTGACTAGTATCTGCAGTATGATCGTGTAAAAGGTACTGTATAAATACCTAGAAAGTCTACAAATGCTAACTGCTGCTCTCCTTCAGGAGGGGCAGGAAGAGGTCAAGAGGATCAACTGGAAAAGCATGAAGATAAGCAAACAGGTGAGAAGAGTGGATGTTTTTTGCATATGTCATTATGGCCTAAAGTACCAAGCAGCTAATATCGCACCTACTGTGGAATTCTCTTTAGAACACTTAGGATGAGATCAGTAATATGGCCTTCAGGGAATGAATTCATTTTATTGAATTACATCAAGAAGGCTCTAGGAGGGTCAGAAGAGCCTTTAAAATTTTAGGCTACTGGTGCCCGATTTTATTTGGCATCTCTTCCTGTATCAAGAGCCCTTGAGTTTTCATCCCAAGGAATTTATGATCTATTCAGTGGTCTAATTTAGAGGAAGCTGCTGTTCTTTTCTGGCTCTGTACATCTGGTGACTTGCCTGTTCCTCTTGGTTGTAGCAGGGTATCTGTAGAAGGGAATTCTGAGAATATCAGTCTTACCTCTCCATCTTTACACAATTACGCAAATTAGCAATCTCTCGTTTTCATCTTTTTTAAAGAGAAATATGTTCTACTTCTAACACAGAGGTCATATTCAGCTGAACTTATTCTGAGAACTTCACTCTCTGTAGCTTTTGGCTTGATGGGGAGCTTATCTTGTTGCTGCCCTGATTACGCCTCGGGAAAGGTCCGAGTAGAGTTAGTCGTAGGTCCTCAGCTCTTCGGGGCTACTACTGTGCCATGTCATTGTTCGTTGCTTCGTGCTTACATGATGTAAACTTCTGACAATCGCAAGCAAACCGGAGCTATGCTTCTAAAGGTAGGTAGTGCCCGTGTGTCCCAGCAAATGCATGGGAATGATTTTTGGCTTCAGACATTCAGCCCAGAATTTGTTCTTGCATGTTCTTCCTTGTCATGCAAGAGAAGACTAATGCAGTAATAAGTTTGATGAACATTGATCTTGCATACTAAGAAACAGAATGCTCTAAGCTTTCTTGTCAGGTATTATTTGAGTTTCTGATTTCAAAACAAAAATGCCCAAGAACTCTCTCTCTCTCTGGAGTCACTGTAGAATGACCTCATTTAAAAGCTTTGAAGATGTCTGCAAGGACAGTAGCTTTCTTTGGCAGCTGTGAAATAGCCTTTCTTTCCAAGATTGTGTTCAGGTTGTCATTTTTCTAACTTCTCTGACATAGCTGGTTACACCAGGCATGACTAAGGAAGGATGTATTCAAAACCATACATTGTGCTTTAATAGATGAACTTTCTATTCTGTTAAGTACAGTAGTACAATATTTCTTGAAGACAATAGTGATATAGCTTGTAAGTGTCAAGCAGATCAAGAAGAATGAGAAACAATCTATTCTTTAGCACCTTGTGTCTCAAGGTAGGTTAAACTGAGTTTACTGTTAACATTATGATTTGGAACACACTTCCAAGTCTTTTACAGCTAGAATACTTGAATATGCAAATGTCAACAATGAAGGACAGCAACAGAAAACCAGGTTCAAAGTAAAATAAATAGAACTAATTTGAATGACCTGATTTATCTTTGCTTTTAAAGAAACCTAAAAATTTATTTGATGAATCTGTTTTGAAGGGTGAAGGAAAAGCCCTTAGTTTCCTTGATTAAAGAAGAGAAACCACATTTTTGGTTTCTCTCTAATGGCATAAAATGTCTACAAGCTGCCACTGTGGCCCTCAAGAGGGCATCTTCTTAGTGGCAGATTTTTTCCCTTTAGCTTTCCCTTTAGCAAAATATTTATGAAACACATACATGCAGAAATACATATAAATATCTGAATATGTCTTAAAACTTTCACAGTATGAAGATCAGGAAGTATGGTTTTTTTTTGAAGCAAATTTAACAAAGTTTTGAATGCAGGTGGTAAACTGGCTGGCAGAAATGATCTCTGAGGTTACAGCATACTGCGGATCAATAAGTATCGTAAGATTTGTATCAAACATGTTTATGCAAAAAGCTTCTGATTTGTGAGGTTGGACATACAGGATTTTAAATTTGCAGTTTAATTCTCTAAGGTGGTGTGTGGCTAAATATACTTTCTGGAAGTCTCAGGATTACTGTCTGGCAGCTAAATGAAATATCTCAATTTGTCACCCTGCTGCTGTGGTTAATGTCATCTCTGGAAGAATTGCTTGCATCCTGCTTTTCTGAGCAAACTTTGAATTTGTTGCTGTATGGTATGAGAGATTTTCTAGATTCTCAGCTACTTGTTTTGTATACTTAAATTGAGTGGGGGGTGGGACTAATACCATCTGAAAACTGCCTTTCCATGTTTTTATCAATCACATATTACTGTCCGTTTTTCAAATATGAGATGATAATGATTGACTCTCTCTATATAGGTCTGAAATCACCAGAGGAATCACCGGTGTATATACAGCCAAAGGATGCTTTTCCTAATGACCCCCGGGTCATAAATAGACAGAGAAGTTCTGATTATCAGTTTTCATACTCTGACTTTGAAGACACGCAAAAGGAGACAGCAGAAGATGGACTTCATACAAGACAAGTGGAAACACTTGACGATCAGTGTGGGCTATCGGATCAGCCTTTTACTGCTAAGCATTCCATAAGTGCAATAATAGAGACTACACTATTAGAAGAATATAATCTCTTTGCAAGAAAGATTCAGGAAATTTTGCAGCAAAAGAATATTGCGTATGTCAGTGGAATGTCCACACCGGTCTTCTCAGCTCAAGAGAGGATAACGAGACTTTCTGAATACCTGTGTTTACAGGCTTCAGAGATTTCTGTCCAAGAATATATAGAGAGACTGAGTGAGAAGCTGAACAGTGTTATTTTGTCCTCTTCATGCAGCAGGCATCTCCCACCAGTGAATTCCAGTCCTGAGAGTGCAGATGTGGTTACTGCCCCAGCCCTGACTCTTCCATCAGAAGCCCTGCCGGCTGGCAGGGACTTGGGCACGGCGTTGTCATCAGAACCTTTGTGCAATAATGTGAAGGATGCAGATACTGGCAAGCAGTGTTCATCAAGCTTGCCCTTAGGAAAGGAGGAATTGGATCGTGCGAATGCCAAAATAGAGGATGAGTTGACATCTGATCAGACATCTTCCAGTGGTGATCTGATAGAGCCACCAGAAAAGACTGAGAAATCCCCAGAGAACTTAAGCATTTCAACTCAACCAGCCCTTTCTGATTTTATAAGCCAGTTAAAACCTGAAGTATTTAACAGTTTGGTCAAAATTATTAAAGATGTACAGAAGAACACTGTGAAATTTTATATTCATGAAGAGGAGGAAAGCACACTCTGCAAAGAAATCAAGGTAAATACTTTCTAGTGCATCCTAAGTACATGTTAAAATATAAGGATATGCAGGGTGTTTCAAATGAGAATGCACAAGATTGGACTTGCGAACATGGTTAGAAATTTGCTTCAAAAGAAGATTTTTGATTGAATCGCCAAACTAGGCTGTCCTGTTTCATTTTCGAGATTTCAAGCTAGTCTTACTTAGCTTGCACATATCTCTTAATTTTTCCTAATTAAGAGTTTTGGTAATTTATTGAGGTTGCTGTCTTTTATATAAGACTAAAGTTACAAGTGAAATAATAGTAATTTCTGTTTTTATTTGAGAACTTGTGCAGGTTTGGTAGGCCGTCAGTGGCCCCTTAATGTGCTATTCTGTAAGAAGGACTTTAGCTAAAGCAGCCTATTTTTATATCACTATGTATTTCTTGTTAATATATCAGAAAGACAAGAAAAGCAGTCCCTGAGTTGCATTTGAATGGAAAACCATTGTGGGATTGTTTTGGTCTAACCACCTTTTTGCTTCTTCTTCACCAACCCCTCTCTGGTATAGGAGTATCTGACAAAACTAGGTAATACAGAGTGCTGTCCAGAACAGTTCCTTATAAGAAGAGCTGCGCTAGATAAACTGTTGATAATTATTCAAAATGAAGACATTGCCAACCTCATCCATAAGGTAATTCACAAATAAAGGAGTGCTGTAAAGAATGCCTGCTAAAATACAGTAAGGGGAACTCATTTTGAATAAGATTATTTTCTCATAGCATTTAAAGAAAGAGCTATGTTTAGTTGCTTTGTGAAAAACAAAACTGGTGGTAACAGTATCTAGTCTTGCTTGCTACATCATGAAACAATGTTACCTGCTTCCAAATACATGTTTTAATGCATATTTATTCTTGCTAGTTATGCCAACGTGTAGTTTATACATATAGAGGCTGAATTAGTTTTACTTCTAGTTCTGTGATGCTCATGTGGCAAGTGAAGGCAGCTGTCCAGTGACAAGGTATTCCTGACATCTGTGGGTTATGAGCACATATTGGACAGAAGGTCCAAAATAGTAACTCAGAAAATGTATTTTGAAGTTTGATGCTTAGTATTTGATATTTTAGGTAGCAGAGAAAAATTCTTCCGTTTTCTTTTATGATGTATTTATTTTATTTTCCTTGCTTACACATCTGTGATTTGAAACATTCTTAAACAGATACCTGGCTTGGTAACTTTGAAGAGGCTTTCTTGTGTCAGCTTTGCGGGTGTCGATAGCTTGGATGATGTGAAAAATCACACTTACAATGAATTGTTTGTGTCTGGGGGTTTTATTGTGTCAGATGAATCTGTCCTTAATCCAGAGTCCATCACAGTAGGTAAGTAGGGCTGGCAGCGTGCGTGTCGTCTTCTTTCTTTGCCTTATTAAGTTTCAATTTCAGCATTTGACCAAGAGGCTCTGTTCAGAGGAGTGAAGAATTAACTTCGCCATCAGATAGTTATCAAAGACACTATTCCAAGCGTTTTTTGCAGAGCTAGTATAGTGTCTTTCTTACCTCATTGATTGGCTTTTGTTTTGGAGAACATTTCTGGAGAACATGTGAACTTGGAGACTATGGTAATTATTAAGCAACCTGGTCTTTCCTTTCTGTGTTAAGACTGTGTAGTTCTGCATAGCAACCTTTTATTCTTTGTCCATAAATAATCTAGCCAAAAATACTGGAAAAACACTTTAAAATGGAGTGATGATTTATAAGAAGCTGGTATTAGCCACAGAGATCATGCATGGTAGAACTCAACTTTTATGTAAGTAGCCACCAGTGGTATGGATCTGACCTACCAAAAAAAAAGACTCAGTTTTGGAATATGGTCAATAACTTGACCTGCTAGGAAGAAGAAAACCTAAAGAACTGGAGGTAATGTTCATGTCTGTGCAACTACTAAAGATAGTAACTGCAAGAATAGCTTTTTATGTATGCACTTACGTAGTTTTTTTGACTTTTGTACCACAAAATTTAACTTTTATTTCAAATATTTCCAAAACAGATAAACTAAAACAGTTCTTGAAGTTTCTTGAGGATCTCAATACTCCTGATGGAAAATGGCAGTGGAAAGTCCACTGCAAAATACATAAAAAACTTAAAGAGCTGGGGAGGTAAGCAGTGTTCTTCAAATACCAGCAGATAAAATGATTCTGTTTTTAAATTATGTTCTAAAAAATCTAATAAAATAGAACTCAATGTTATGTTCATCTCTTGGTCTGCATTTAAGACTGACCTTAAATCAAGTACCTCTTCAATAATGGGTTTCTATTTCAGAATGAATGCTAATGCCCTGAGTCTGCTGACACTTTTGAATACCTATCAAAAGAAGCACTTGGTTGAAATTCTTTCTTACCATAACTGTGATTCTCAAACTCGAAATGCTCCAGAATTAGACTGTCTTATCAGGCTCCAGGCTCAAAATATACAACAGAGACATGTTGTCTTCTTAACAGGTAAAAAGTAAAATACAGAAACTTGGCATTCAGGAAGGAAGCCAAGTGGCACACACTAATATAAAATCTCCTTCTATGCATTTAGAAAAGAACCTCAAAACACTTTCCAGTTATGCTGACAATGGAATAGTAGTTGCAACTGTGGATGACTTAATGCAAAATTTTAGAAGTCTTGTTGGGTATCACAACTCAGTTACTGAAGAAAACAGCCTCCCTCCCTCTGATGTTCACGAAAGACAATCAGGTAATATTACAAGCAATAAAGCTTTTTCCCTGTCTATTTAGATGTATGGGGTGGAGGTCTTTGAAACTGTGGCTTTGCTGTTCCTGTAAAAGAACACTACAGAGGGCAAGGAAAACCCAACTCTCAAGCTACTCTTTTCTATTTTAAGTGATGGGGAAAGCAGCCGGGATGGAATGCCAAAAGAGATTTTAAATACATAATTACAGTCTAACATGGTATCTGAGAAGGTAGACGAGTGCCAAAGTGGCATTCTGTCCTGTTTACAGGAAGGGATAAGCTTAATCATAGTGTTTTAGAAACTAAGGACTGAAATGCCAGTAATTGTAGTCCTTTAATTGTCTGATCAAATACTGACCTACTGTATAACTTTAGATGCTGTTTTGACATTAACCCCTTTGGAGCTGGGAGTTGGGATTTCCCAACACTAAACATGAACACAGTGCGCAGAAGCTTTTAGCATCGGAGTAACTGGACACTCACACAGAGGGTTAAGTGTGTATGTTGAGTAAGTGAACAAGAGTGCAGAAGACCAAGACTTAAGTGATATTGGACTTACAGACCTGAAGCGTAACACTCTGTGAGTAGTGTATAGCTTTTTTAATAAAAGTTTGTATTTCAGTAGAATAGGACTTCTCTCTTTTTCTAATGTAGTTCTTGTAGCAAACGATGAAAAGGATGAGGACATGTCTCTGGATTCAGGGGATGAAACATCACAAATAGAAATCTGCAATGATGCCTCTAAGTATGATACTCATTTTGAAGCTTTGCAGAGAGAGGCCAAGGGACTAGTTTCAAAAGGAAGCTGCATATCTGTTACAGAGGTGTCTCCTGAAGCACAAACTGGTTTGGTGGAAGAGACTTCTAAAATTGACTTGGAGGGGATACTACCAATTATACCAGTTTCTACAATATGCTCTGCTGAAGGAGAAAAACACAATTCAGTGGAACAAGTTCCTTTCAATAACTTGCAATTTTATAGCAGACAATTAAACATGTCCCATCAATTCAGTCACTTTAATGTACTCACTCATCAGACTTTTCTGGGAACAACATACCCAATTTCTACAAGTCAAAGCCAAGAAGGGGGCAGTTACTTATCTGATTGCAGTCAGAGCATGGACATGGAAAAATCGTCATTGCCTGGTAGCTGGGATAGAAATTGGGACTCTTCCAGGCCATATTCAAAACAGAAATAAATTCACAAGTATCTTTTTATAAGTTGCTGTGGACTTTTCTGTTTCTAAAATGGTGGATTAACAATTTCTATTTTATTCTGGAACAAAATGTTTCTTTCCCTTTATCTCAAATGTTTTCTTGTCTTATTTAAATCATGATGGCCTGTACTTGTTGAAAGCATCTGAAAACTGAAATAAATATATATTTTTTAACATTTATTGTACTTGAATTATCTTGTTTGTTGGCACTTTTAAGTTTCTACATTTGTATTTTTCTTGTACTTGGGCTTCAGTTTGAAGTCTGTTCTAATGTAAAGTTGAATGTTTGCCTAAAATATGTGAAACAGCAATTTTTTTAATTGTAATAGTATCCAAATCCCTTTACATAAATATCAAAATTTATGTATTTATTTGACATTTGACACAAATTTTGTACAAGTGTTTTTACATACTATAAGGCAGTGTAGTTATTTTAATGAAAATATACTGGATTTTGGCTAAATACCTCAATTAAAATAACCAATGGTGCAGTTCCATTACAAAATAAACTCTTAATGCACAAGGAACTTGTTAACAATTTGCATTGTCTGTGTTTTTATATTGTTTTCCAAATACATAAAGTATACACAAACTATTTCAGGAACAGCAATCTTGTGTGTTTAATATCTGATGTTTCATGCTTATTACAAAACCAATATGATTCTTATAACGTGTATGTTGCCATTTTTATTTAGGACAAATACCATTGGGAAGGTGGTAGTGTGGTAGCTTTAAAAAAAAAAAAAAAAAAAAAACCCTAGAGATGAAGGTTTTACCTTTATTTAAACTCTTGTTTTGTGATTTATCATCATGTTCAGGCTCTGTCTAGAAGCAGCTGCTGCTGGGAAGGAGGAGCTCTGTGGCATTTTTAAAATACGCTGAAGCACAGATCAGCTAACATGATGTCAGATTATGGGTCTTCTGCAGTTATCTAGAAGAGAAATGCTTTTACGTAGAGTTCTCTCATCTTTTGAATCCAAAATAACATTTAGCTGAGTTTGGAAGATTTGAACACTGACCTGTCCAGACCTTGTTTTTAAGTAAGCTTTCTTAAACTGAGTTCTACTGCCTTGGTTGCAGCCCAGTGCAGTGTGCGGTAAGTGGTGCTGTACTGCTTCAGTTGAGAGGAAAAATAAAGTTTGATTCAGTTAATTCACATTTTGGTGGACTTAGAAGCCAGGATTACTTGAGTTAATAGACATACTGTCTAAGCCTAGAAGCTGTCTGAATAATTAATGTAGAAGCAATGACATATCGGTAAAAATACCAAAAAACACTAGCCAAGCCCTTCAAAACACATCTTAATTCTTTTTATTTATCAAAATACAAATACTTTCACTCTTATTAATAACAGACATATCACAGTGGTTTTTCCTAAGTGGATGGATATCTTCAGTCAGCCTGAAGGCCATTCTCAACAAGGGAACCCACCATTAGTTTAAAACATTGTCAATCTGAAACACAACATGACCCTATAGTCTGTCAAAATTTCTGTAATAAGTTAAAACAGCAAAAAAAATTATTAGACAACGTACTCTGCCTTTACATAAAGTAAAATCTACTTGTGTATACCTTTTAAAGTGGGGAAATAAAGATCTCTTCTTGTGCTATAGCTGGAATTAAGCTAGTCTCCAACTCCTTCTGTTTCTGCAAGAGGCCCTGCAATAAAGGGAATGTAAATATGAATGTTTGGCCTTGTTCTCACAGCGGCAGCTAATAGTGACACTGTGTCACCCATTGAAAACACTTAGGCTCACAGCTTTTTCAATATGCAATTTATGTCATCCAATATAGTCTATTCAGAAGATTTCCTGTCTTTGCAAAAAAACTGTGTTCCAAAGTGGAAGCCTGTGCTAACGTTTCCAGGGATATAAGTGAGAGCAATGTGGTAGAGCAGATCCCAACTGCTCTGTGAAGCTGTTAGCGTGTTCTGATATGAAGTGTTTTTTGAATAAAAAAGCCAAACCTAAACCCATAAACAGCAGCAGTTCATAAAGGGTAGCATTACCAGCTAAACTATTAAGAGTAGCAAAATTTTTGTGACGTTGCTATACAAAAGTTTTCTGCTTTACTAATGGGTCTTGTAAAAACAGTGCAATGATTAAACCTCATGTTAAGATGGAACTGTATCCTTGGCTGTGTGAGAGGTGATCCTTGTGCTGGAGGTGACCCTGCGTGTGCAGGGGGGTCGGACTAGATGATCCCCAGAGGGGATTCAACCCCTCTAACCCCCTCCAACCCCTATTCCAACCTTAAGAATTCTATGACTCTTCTCTGTAATTAACAGGATCAGGTGTATGGCCCTTGCTCTCCCTCCATTTTGGTAGTCAAAAGCAGTTTGCTAGGAAGAATGTAAGAATTACTATGGTATTTCTCCTTTCTTAAGCAGCCTGCAGGTGCTCCTACAACTTTGACGTAGTATTTTCAGTAAGACAAAAAAGGAGTGAGATTATGCCCAGTGGGTTTAAACTGGCAAAGAAGCCTGAGGTACTTAATTTTATGTCAATCCAAGTGCACCAGCTGCTTACTTTCAATGACTGGATGAATTGCTTTCTTAGATTATCAACATTAACTGCTATTTACTGTGTTAATGGATCAGTGAACTTGTTCTGTCCTTTTGACACTGTTCTAAAGTGTTTTTCGAAATTAGTAGCAAGATACAACACAAATGCAGGTAATAAATTTTGTCTTAAATTAAATGATTCAGCAATGTAACCAGATGGAACAAATAACCAGATGAAATGAAAACCAGAACAAATTCTGCTCACATGGTTTGCAAAAGTGATAAAAATCTGCCTAGACAAAAGAAAGGTAAAGAATATAGACGGGGACAAACAGCAAGACAAACAGCTTTGCACGTTGCTGGCCTGCGGGTAGCTGGCGAGATTGCAAGCTTGCAGGCTGCAAGCTGCTCGCAAGTGTTCTCATTCCTTATTAAAACATGCTCTACTTTACAAAATAAAGCTTTGGCTTTTCTTTTTCCTGCATGAGGAAACTTGAGCTTATTCCACTACTTTCATTTAAATGAGGAAAATAAGTCTGTTGTAGTTCTTGTTACTGCTATCATCTCAAACCCAGGAAAAGATTTCAGGGCAGCAGCCAAGACAAAGGGTGACTTTGCTGCTGCGCTGACACCATCTCTCTCCCTTTGGCGAAGGAGGACAAGAATGTGGAGGCTCTTTTTTTGTCACCTATAGTCCATTCTTACTGTATGGTGTGCATGGCCTAGCTAGGATGTTACTGGACCACCCTGGTGGTATTATCTGTCACTCTGGATGTGTACTTCAAAGACTAAAAATGGTCAAATACGTTTCGAATTTCCCCAGCCAAAAGGACCACTCCCACCTATTTGGATTTCAGAAATCACTTCAGAGTTCCTGAAAATAAAAGACTTCTTTATCTAAATTATGTTTCATTCAAAGCACTGCATTACTTTTCCTTTTACAATGAAATACTAATGTAAAGCAGCTGTCATCAGAAGTATATAAGAAGAGTATCTGAGTTCAACAGTTAATGTCCTGTATGCATTCTGCTGCTGCTAGGATAATTTGAAAAAGAACGTTATGTGATTAAAATTAATTCATTCTTAGAACCAAGGTCCTTTGAAAGACTAATGTTAGTTCTCAGCCAGTATAAACCCTGAACACACATTATATAGCAAGAATGCCTCCAAGCTTGTGTCTCAAGTTTGGCAACGTGCATATTAGCACCTTAAAGCTCATCAGTGTTCATGGCTTCTGTTTATTCCAGCCAGAAAAACGATTTTGTGCTTTGAAGCTGCCTCACTCTTAACTAGCATGCCCTTTGCACATGAAGCCTGGATACAGAACACTTAAAGGTTGTGGTTTATTAACATGAGTGTTAATGAGCATTGGGAGAGATCAGATCCAGTCCAAGCTACATGGAAGCCACTAGAAATTATCAATCTTTTAGTGTGCTTGTATTTTTTTTGACCTACAGCTTAACCAGGCCATCACTGTGTCCCCTCATGACTTCATCTTGAGGAGTACCACAATCCTTCATCCCCACTCCTGTGGTATTTGGTGTGCACAGCAGAACTGGGTCTTCCTAAAGCTCTGCAGGTAACTAAGACACTTAATCACTGGCTATTCTGTTACACCAAAGTCTGTCAGTCTTTATTCCTTTTATTTACATCATTTATGCAAGTTATTGCCTAGGGACATAGAAGAATGGCACTACTAGTAAAACGCTGCTTTTGGTTTGGAGCCATTCAAAAAAACAGAGAAGATAGTGACATGTTTGGATTTTTGAATGTTCCTAAAGAAAGAAATGTAAGCTTAAAGAAAACCTTTCTGTTCTGTCTCGCAATTCTCTCCCAGACCACAGCAGCATTAAAAGAAACAGTCCCTGTAATCTGTGTGCAGACTTAGGTCTGCAATCTGAATCTGCTGTGGGCCACACTCTGCCGTGAATTTTTAAGCATAAACAGAAATTTTAAAGCATGAACAAAGGAACAGCGATCTTAGAAAGATTTTTATAAATGTTCAAACTCCAAATGTGTGAAGTAGAATATTTTTCCAGGATAGATGTGTGAGCGCCACCCCTTTAACTAGTCTGCAGCAGCTGCATAGCTCTGTATGATGAGCTCTCGTAAAGCACACTTTTATTAACAAAAGCTCTAGTATGAGGTTAAAAAATTATTTTTCCCTTGAAATTTAAATATCCATATTATAAGCAACTCTAATTAGCAATACATGGAGGCTAGTAAAGCCATTCCTCTTGGTATCAGTTTTCTCAGGGGCTTCACAGTCTCATATGTAGCTAAGGAGAGTCTGAAGCTGGATGTAACACACGAAAACATACGAAAAACAAAATTAAAGGTAAAAGGAAAAACAGAAGAGCCATAACTTACCAATATGATGTGAAATGAATGGAAGGCTAATGCTCACGTCTAGTAGTTTGCAATGTTCATTCTGACTTACGTATGTTAAAACATTCATGTTTGTTCAGTAACTTACCTGGCGTAATTCTGACAATCCCTTGAGAATTGCTTGTTGTCGCTCTCTGATTTTAACCACATCAGGATTCAGAAGAGGATCTCTAACATGATCAGAGCTAAATATCTGCCGCGATGTTGAGTAAGAATCTAAAAGTAAATACATATCAAATAAATTAGTAATACTCTTTAGCAATTTGCTTTTAATTTGGAAGTAGTAATAATGGCTTGTGAAAATATACATTTATTAGATTACAAACACTATAATCTAATACAGTGATTTTTGATGGTGTGATTTTTGTGAGTTTTTTTAATTATTATTTTTAATACAGACTATAAAACTTATAATGCATAAACTTTCTTTATGCTGTTGTGCCACACCTGCGTTACTGTAGAGTTTACTAAAAAGAAATACCAAGTTGAGCAAATTGTAGCACTCAGAACTAAGTGACATTCATAACCTTTCTTCTCTTCTACATGAAGCAGTTGACAATACATTTCAATACCATTAAACTGTTGATGCTGTGGGTCGTGTGTCGAAGGTCTAGTCACTGGTGCAGCTGGATCAAGACAATACACTTCGTTTGTTCGAACGTAGGGAACAAAGTGGGAAGAGGGAGGCCTCCCAGGGTCGGTCAGTGGAGCAGGGGGTCTCCTCTGCTGTGTGTCCATGTTGGTACTTTTGTCTCTTCTACTGTTATTGTTAAGCATCAGGAAATTAGAAGTATGTGTCTGTTTTTGTTGTCCTTGGTGTAATCTGTTCTTAACTGCTGGAACAGGTGGTGATTCAGATCTGTGTGAAAGAATTTCCATCAAAAAGAAAAAATACATAAGCAACGTCATTAATTTGCTTGAGCAATAGAGACAAGGAGTATTCAGAGGGTTGTACTTTTGACCAGACATTCTTGTGTATTTCTAATAACAGACAGTCAGGTGCATCCAAGTTCTTTAAAAAATAAAACAGAATAGAAAAAAAGAGCATCAATTTCACTATCGATGATGCATTTCATTGATGCAGGGTATTAACCTACCTTTCTTCATTCAAATGATTCTTATGTAATTGTTCTTCCTAGAAGAAAACAAAAATAGTCAACAGTAGAACAAATAGATTCATGTTTTATATTAAGCATTTTCATTTTTCCAGAAGTTTGTTTTGAAATTCCAAAAGGCTGTTTGACCTGAGCTCAGGATAAAGACATTTATCAAAGATTGCACTAAGACTTATTTGTACTGTCTATGAACTGAATGGAACCAATTACAGAGAGTTAAAAATTTGCTTTTATTTTCTATATCTATGACAGCTCTAAGCACAATCAAACATATCTGATCTGTTTCCCAAGGTCTGTAGAAAGCTGCATTTCTAGACCTGAAAGGTTCAGGCCAAGATAATAATTATTAAGGAGAAAGTCCTTACCCTAGGTAAAGTAGGTGACAGCTCTTGCTTGCAAGTGAAAAAATTTTAACATAGCCCACGCTTCTTACAGTAAAAGACAATCTTTAATTACCTTACTGTTCTGCTTAAAACTTATTGGCCATCTCTGGCATACAAAATTCTTGTATCTTTCAAGAATAGAACTGGAAAGCATATATATAACCTCAAATAACAAATTAATTCTTCAACAATTAACAAATTTTTTCCAGACATCTTGAAAAACATCTTGAAAAACATCTATATGAACACCCAGTTCACATATAGATTTTTATTCCAACAGCTTCTAAAATATATTTAGGTAGCCCAGTACAAAATGGCTGAACAGTGGCCACCTCTACACGAGACCTTTTCATTGGAAAGTGTGAGAGCGCAAGGTGCTGTATGGCCGTGTACAAACACACATACACAGACACACACAGTCAGAAATATATTTGTTAAGTGTTTAAGTGTAATTTTTTTTTAATCCAGCCATAGGCTACACTGCTACATGTTCAGTGCATCCTCAGTACTTTTTTTTTTTAAATAACCATATTGCTAGACCTAACTATCATCAGAGCAAAATATTTACAGGACAGAAATGGGCAAATCAGTGAGACCAGTCTATCCTGTGCATCGCTTTCAGCGATGATCCCACTTTATATAATGAATCAATGATAACAAATAAGTTAAAGAGAATACACACTTTGGAGGATTGAAATAACATCAAAATATAAGTCAGTCTTTTAATCGTGATGTTCAAACATTGCTCTAATACTGTTCTTTACCAAAGCACAGTAATAACTGAATATCCTGTCCAGATGGAACAGAGTGAGTCTCAAAAACGCCCACGACTGGGGTCCAGCACAAAGAGTTACCTTGCGGCCTGCGTGTCCCTTAGTCTTCCTGCTCACGTCCTGGTGAGGTGACGGAGACCTCTCCGAAGGGCTGCCCTTCTTCTGGCAGAGATTCCCAGGGGTATTTCTCTCTACCAACTGAAGCAGCTCCATTTGTCGTCTTACTTTGTTTTCTTCCCTTTGTTTCTGTAACTGTTTAGGATATCTTTCTGATGCTGGAATGTATCTTTTTCTAGGTTTGTTTATGTTCCAGTCAGGTCTTTTGCCACATTTTTCCATAGATTTAACTTGTCTTTCTTTTCTTGCAAATTGTTCATACAGATCATTGTAAATGCCATCATTCTCCTCTTCTGCAATTTTCTTTTTAACTGTACAGAGCATTTCTTTTTGGCATTTTTTGCTGTTAGATGTGTCTTTATATTCTATGGAAATATCAGGTGATCCGCAACACTTGGTTCTTTCCTCAGCTGACTGAGCATACGTTGACATAATAAAGTCATCTAAAAAAAATGTATTTTAACTCTACATAAGCTATTCAAATGACTTCTTTGACTTCTGTCTGCACATCAATCCTTACTTATGGATTATATTCAAAAATGACTGTTACAAGCTTATAATGTTTTTTATTATTTACAAAGTGGAAGCAGAAAACAAAATAAACAGCAAAAAAAGTAGAACAAAATCAAATCAGTGCAACAAAAATTTAAGTAGAAGGAAACTACATTATGTTAAAATGTAGAGTTCGGTTTCTGCCTCAGTAGCCAATAAAGAACAAAACACAACTTCTATTTAATTATTTAGCAATAATGCTTTGGTTATATTCACAACGGTACTGCGAATAACTTCATTTTCACATTATTTGTTTTCCAATAGCGATCAGCACCGTTAAAAGAAATTTGCTCAAGCCAACAGCTATCAAAGAAAGCTTTCACTTCTCAAGTGATGACAAGTTAATAAATTCATTTCACTTCTAAATACAAGGCATAAAGTGACTGAATGTTTGTGTTAAATCTGCTCTTACAGACCCCATCTGATACAGACTCCATTACCAGATTACACTGATCTGGGTTTCTTAGTGCTGTGATACATCACCAGGAGGAAGGCTGCAAGGCAGACTACTTAGATGCACCCACAGCATTTTGGGCTGTTTAACAGGAACTGCAGACAGCTGTCTGAATGTCAAGTCTTGGCTTTTCTATTTTCTAATTTCACATTTATTGACAACGTTTCTTCTAATATACCTAAGGATTCGTTAGGAATGCAACTCAGCTAGATACCAGAGCATGTTATTTAAACATGTGACTAAAGAATATTACAATATATGCTAAAGTGCCTTAAGAATTTTAGTTCTACATAACTTGTGGCTGTGACTGAAAGCAGAATGAGACTGGCTGATTTTAATTTGTAACAGCTAAGTAACAACTACGTAAATGCATCATGTATTTAGAATATAATCAGCGATAGCAAGCCACTGTGCAGGATTTTTTCAGAAATCCAAACAAAGCTCTTTGCCAACATTTATATCACAATATTAACTGAAATTGCAAGAATATTTTACTTGTGATAATCTAATATGCCTGCATCCAAGCATTCCTTTCTAGTTTTGTTCCACTCTGACAGCGGTCTATAACTAAAGTTACACAAACATGCTTTTATTCTTAAAATTATTATTTTATTTATTTTATTAATTAAAGTGCTGCATACCTGTTTGTACAGCAGTGTCCTTCCGAGGAGAAGTTTGCTGATCAACTTTACTGATAATTTCATTAGAAAAATTATGACTTTGATGTGAAATGACAGTATTATAATTTTCAAATACAGTATCACCTAAAAATAAACACATGACTAAATTAAATATATATATATTTAAACCATGTTATTAAGTTATTGTAGTCTTTGAACTCAAAGATAGAACTATGATTCAGCTCCTACTGTTGTTTTTGTTTTGTTGAAAAACAAGTTGACATTACTTAGGTCTGAATATTCCATATGCATTTCTGATAATATCCTTCCCTTCCTTACAAAAAGTATCACTTGAAGCTTAATAACATACCATATTCTCAGTTAACATGCAAAACTTTAAATAAGCTGAAATGAAATTTGGTTCCTGAAGCAAAGGAGCAGTTTCTGGTCCTAATATGAATGCAGACTTTGTGACTGGCAAAAACAAAACTGTAACAACAAAAGCAAACAAACAAGAAAGACAACACTTGTGCCAATGTCAAAGAACAGGCAAACTGAATATAAAAAAATTGGTACTTGCCACCACCAAGACTCTTCTGGAGTTTTGAAATGTCATGTCCTTTCTGCGCCAGGTCTCGAATGCGCTGTTCTTGTTTTAATCTCTGTGCTAATTCCTGAGCTTTCTGCATTGTCTGATAGAGCTCATTTGTTTTAAGGGTCATGAGTTCCTATAATAAAAAATATACCATAATTTATTCTGAGAGTAAAATAAACAGGGCTAAACAATCTCCACATACTCCCTCAGGTTTACATATATTCTTATTTCCTGTACGATGTGCTTTAAATAAACTAAAAGAAGCCAGGATTAAATGTCTATCTCCCTCCTCCTATGTCCACAGGAAGGTGATAGTAGAAGCCTCCCTAAAATAAGGCAAAATATCCCTTAATCTGAGGCTTCTCATTTTAAACTATGGGTTTAAGGTTCAGGAGTCTGGGCCAAGGAAAACCTCCTTTCCAAACTTTCTCTCTCCACAGCAGTTATTCCTCTAAAAAAACTTCACTATCATCTTATCCCACCTCCCTACTGCATTTGCAGGTGGAAAGAAAAACAGTTGAGAGCAGGATGCATTTTGAAGGAGCTACAGGAAAAACGACTTCCCCAATTTTTAGTCATTTCTTCTCCTATCTACAGACAGAGGCTACATCTCTCCCTCCAGCAAATTCATAGAAACAAACTGATCCAGTACTGCTGCAGTTCTAGGGGAGGGAGCATCGCTGTTCAGCAACACAGAATTCTCCTACTGTTCTAGAAAGGAAAAAAACACTGAAAGCTGCTATTGTGCCAAAAGGGAAAGTAAAACATCAGATGAGCCCGTCTGTAAGGAGCAAGAAGGTAATAAAAAGCAAAATGTGCAGTCACAGGTCAAGAAGGTTACTGTCAGTTTAAAATGAGCAGCTAGAGCTTTGTGAAGTTAACCTTAGAACATGCCTGGGCTTTTTCTTTTTCTGACTTTTCCAAAATATATTCTGAAAAAATCTTTAATCCACAGTAAAATCACACCCAGTCAGTTACTGCTCTGGCACTGAAGCATCTTAAAATCATCAACTCAAGTACTTCCATTGCATACTTTCGGATGTGTCATTTTTTGTACTTAAAATTATTAATCACATTTCTGCATTATTTTAAATTACAACTGAATTTCTGCTTGTTGTAATCCATTTCTCTCCCTAAAAAGGAGACAAGGACAAAGGCCTTGTCCAAAAACCTGCCTTTAATTAGTATGTAATTTTAAGTATAATGACTGAGGAAACACATTTCTGTTTCAAATATCTAAAGTACAAATAGTTTTTATTTTCAAAAAGATGAAGAAATACTATTTCTGAAGTGCAAGTTGACAATTATACCATTCTTCTCAGAAACTACCTTTATCACAGAGTTCTATAAGTCTGATTACCGTTTTGAAACTTTGAAGGAGATTTTTCCGTACTTCATAATAATTGCATTAATTGTAATGGACACATAGCAAAATCCCCTTCATAGTTTCAAAATATGATGCCACTTTTCACAGCAGTTAAAAATAGTATATGAAAATAGTATTTCAGCAGTGATCACCTCATGGGTCTTACCTCTATTCACAATATCTAATTTTACTAAGTACAGACAAGTCAGTAAGTTTCCATTTATTTGCACTAAACAAAATGCAAAAACCCACTTCCTTTTGTTTTTGCTTCAGCATATCTTCTTCAAATTGTTTCTGCATTAGTTCTCTTTCCCGGGCTAGACGCTGTTCTTCCTCTTGCTCTTCCCATTTCCTGTGCTCTTCCTCCAGTTGTTTCTTCTTCCGCTTTTCTTCTACTTGAGCCATTATTGCTTTCTAGCATTATAATTAAAAAAGTAAAATTAAAACACACGCACACACATATACATATTTAAATACGTACAAATTAGATATTCTACTAAGTAAAATTTATTTCAAATACTCCTTTTTTTCCTATTTCTCACAAGCTAAGTAGTTGTCTTATTGTTCCCATTAAAAAATCACCAGCTCCCAAGAGCAGTTGGGAGGTGACGTGCTAAGATACAAATGAAGTAGCTTTCTGTGATGGTATTTTTGTAAGGAAATGGTGGTCTGATTTTTAGCTTATGTATTATAAGCTAATACGTTGATCTAGAAAGAGTAACAGTTTGATTGTAAGACTTCTTTACATTACCCTAGAGACATCTTAATGAAGATTTACATACAATTAGAGTGCGGTAGAGTAATATATATGACAGTAAAACAGGTAAAATTTTGAAAGTCACAGACTATATGTCTCCGAACATCAGTCCTATCGATCAGAGTAGACTGCAGAAGAGCTGCGCACAAACCCCATTACAGCTCTAACGATACTACATCTCTAAAGATACAACAACACTACTTTTCATCCATTCTTTTCATTAAAATAGCATTTGAGTTTAAAACAGAGGTTTACCTGGTGTTCTAACTGTTTCTGCCGCCTTCTGTCTCTCTCTTCAATCTGGGCAGGATCTAGGAGAGCTGTCATTGAACGAAGGAAACTATGAACAAAGAAACATTTGAATTTTTTAATTAAAAAAAAAAATCCCCAAACCTTCAAATTTCAAACAGTATTTTCAAATTCAGACTCTCAGATTTTATAAAGTTACTATTATGAAATCAGTTGTAGTAAGAACAAAGTAATACTATCTGCAGTAAACTTTATTAGTGAACAATAGAAACATCAGTATCTTCCTTAAAACCGAAAAGTGTTTCTGAATACCAAAACCTAAAAATGTTACCTAAGAGTAACGTTTACAGATTTGCAGAATGTTTTTCAAATATGTTTTAAGTTTCAAGGAGATAGATTCACGAAATTAATTGACTGAGAAGATGATTGTTCTTACAAAGCTCACTCACCTGACTTTCTGACTGTGTTCCGCAGGACTGTTTTTAGCAGCTTTTTCGGCATTTTCCACCTTTGAGGGCATGAGGTTGCCTAAAGCTGCAGCTGAAAAAGGGTGAATAAAAGCAGTCAGCTCCTTAGGATCAGGTGATGGGCAAAGAATTTCAGGCTGCTTTTTGTACGCTCCATTTAAGGGGTGTTGTGCATTAGCATCGAGGTGGTTCTTTAAAGAATCAAAATGCATTGCCCATCTGTCATGCTCTTCAGCCTAAACAAACACGAACAACAGAACACAGAAATGGACTCAATTACACTGTTTATGTAAAGTATGATTAACAAAATAGACAATACACATTTTGTACAACTGGAACATTTGAAACCTCTATTATTGAGCTATAACGCACACAGGATTTAATTCCCTGAACAGAAAAAACAAAGTCACTAAGTTTGTTGTTAAAATACAAATCAAATCAGAAATTACACTGCTGATCGATATACTTTATCAGCAATAACATGTCAATACTATATTATCAGAACGTCTACTTTTCCAGCAACTAGGAAGTGCAAAAATTAAATAATCAAAATTTTAATGAAGTTGAATTCAGGCTTTTCTATTCAATTATTCAAGCTATTACTATTCAATTTCATATTCTCTCTCTAGTGACACAAACAAATTAGATCTTTTATCTTGGCTTGAATTTTGATTCTGGACAGTAGCAGGATTATTGTGATTCGGGACTACTGTCTTATCTTAGGTATTAACTCTGGGCCTACTTTTATACCAGAGATGCTCCTATTTCTCCTATTTCATATTTTCAGCTGGACAGGCCTGCCTGTTATAAAGTAAGTTCTTTTTCGGGATCTTTTCCATCCACGCCAACCATTATTTTCAAATAAACACAAACACACACAAAAAAACTATTTTATGGAAGAATTTTCATAGAATTTTCACAGAAGTGACATCTCAGATTTAAATCTCCCTTCTTCCTTTTACACCTGGACTTTCTTAGTTCAGTGTTGGCATGTGAGCATTCTAAGGTACCTCTATCAAAAATATTAAGATTTTACCTAAGGTTTTACTATACATATAGAGAAGATTTTTCTCTTCTGACTAAAAAGACTGTTTTTTTTTTTTTTTCTGGAGGGACCATTCCTTCAAGATTTGCCTTCTGTGAAATAGAAACTAACAAACACATTAACTTGAAGGTTTTGGGAATAATTCCCCTCTTAACAAAATTGTCAAAAAGCTTTACATCTATTTTGAAAGAGACAAGAAAATGAAGGTCCAAAGTAATAAGAATCCAGTTGATTCTGCCTGCTGTTCCTTGAGTTTTTTCTCTGCTTTTTATGAAAGACCAGATCAGCGTTGTGAGGAAATGTATTTTATTCTTATGTAATCCTGGGGTATAATATGCAAAAGGGATAAGAGTGTAACAACACACACACACACACACACACACACACACACACACACACATATTAAAAAAACGAGGACACCAAAGAAAAAGTAATTAAATGTTTAAAAATTCCTTTTTTAAAAAAAAAAGGTTAGAAGTGAAATTGCAATGGTGGCTCATTGGTGACTGTAAACATCTCTCAACAACAAGGAGATCTAATTAGAAAACAAGGCAGCTAATGATGAAATGTTTCACACCTGAGCTCCTTTCACAGCTATAAAACTCCATTTGCAAAATAGATCTGTTTCCTTCAGCAGCTTGGGGAGGACTGATGTTGTGTGTAAACAGGTAACCAATCTTGGCACCAAGATTTTTGAGGGGATGGAGAAAGAAGCCCTCTTCTAGTGTGATAAATTCTGCAATTAAAATTAAGTATTTCTTTCTCAAGAAATTAACTGCTATATCAAAATTTGTAAATTGTTAAATTGGAAGTAAAAAACTCAGCCTTTAATTCAGTAGGCTGTAGGTTGTGAATGTCCATTTCAGGCAAATTTTGGTAAACAACCTTTTTGCCTAGCAACATTGTGGAACATGATAGATGGGATGGACAGCAGGGAGTGAAAAACATAAAATGAGCCCTATGCTCCCCTGAAGGAGCACCCCTAGAACACCAGTCTAGTTATGAAAAGGAAGGAAATTGATTACTATCAGTGTAATAGTAATCCAAAGTCACAGAAAAGGAAAGTAACTTTGTTTTATGGATGTTTTAGATTAGAGAAAAATATTCTATTAGGAAACTGGGTCAGAAATTTCCTGTCTAGTCCTATCGACACTCTCTGCCCTTCTGATCAGACTTCACTCTGTCAGTGCGTTGTATTTAAGCATGTAAACTTTGGTAAATGAGCCTCTGTATGAAAACCTCCAGGGTAAGAGGTATACTGACCATTCTTGGCTATCATAATGTTATTAATTTGCTAAAAATTTATTTTTACAAAGTAGTGTCTGGCCAGCACTGCTACCACACCCTTCAAAAGTTAGTGCCTCCAGCTCTTAAGGAAGGAAAAACAAACAAAAAAGAATAACAACAAAGCACGGTTACACCACCAAGCTTTTATCTCTGCAGCATGCTCCCTAAACAGCACATGAGACACAGGGCAGACTGTTCCTTGCCTTCCAAATACTGGAAGAGTTATTAGCTGACTGCTTTGTTAAAGTGTCCTAAAGGCTTATGCTGAAATCCTGGATGTTATGGAGGTTTTTTTTTTTTTTTTTTTTTTTTCCACTACTTGATTAGGCCTCAAATGTTATCCTTGTGTCTCGGAGGTAATAAAATCAATTTGAATCAGATGCTATGATGGCAACAAAACAAATGAGGTGTTAATGAGACCTGAAAAAAACATATGGGATGCACCTGAAGATAGAATAGGCAACTGAATCATTGGACAGTTACAGGTGAGTTTCCTCTCAGAAACTATTCAGAGTAGAGAACTAGTTTTTGTAATCAAGAAAAATCTCAGCTGTGCTGTACTGCTTACAAGTATTATCACCTGGATAAGCTTGGAGCCTGTGTTTCTAATGAAGCCTACTTAGTCTGCATCATTGAATGCCAATGAACTTGCTTTTTTTTCATGTCTCCTCTTTCAAAAAGTGACAGCAAGTTGTTTGAACTGGCTGAGTTCTGGCACTTCTTGTTACTTTATATTAAAAAAACAAATCTTGTGGACTTTTTATAAGGACTGTAAGAGATATGGTTTGACTGGGGGTGGGGCGGGGAGAATGACAGAAAAGCTGATGTAGTAAAGACTTCTTACTTCAAAACATCATTCTAATCTGCAGGTACCTTTGATATAATTAGTTTTTCTTTTTGTAGCTTAACTTCTTCCTTCTCTTTCTCTAACTCTTCAGTCCACTCTTTCTGTTGCTCATGTTTCACAGCACTTAAAGGTTGTTCCTGTGGTGCAGCTTCCTAGGGTAAGATAGATAAAAGTCACTTAGTTGTATCACAGTGTTAGTGCCTTGTATAGCCACAAAAAGGCAGAAAGTTTTGTCTTCAACTACTAGGCCTAACCTGGCTGCTATTTTACGAAAGCAATGCCTGTAAGTTTGTAACTGTGACACTTCTAAAACAGTGCTTCAGTTTAACCAAAGCTGTTAAATAAGCTCAAGCTATTATTCTAGCTTGAACTATACCTCATAATATACAATCAGAATAAAAATACTTTTCTCTTCTTGCTATAGTTCACAGCTCAGTCTGCACTGTTGGCAGAATCAGCATTGTTATCTAATTAGTAGTGATCTGCTTCCAGTATATGATAGATGCCATCTTCTTTCTTCTGTTCCTACTTATGTATCTATATTACTTAAAAACTTTATACTCCAGTGGCACTGACAGTTTTCAATGCAAACAGACAAAAATCATGCCTCTTAGGAGTATCTACTAGAAATAATTGAAAACTATATCTGGAATAGTATGCAATTGATATATTTTAAAGTAGTCTTCTATTTCTAGTATATTCCCATATCTCTATTTCTTTAATCTACACTTAAAAACTATGTAACGCTGCAGTTCACACCTCCAATGCTATAGCTCAGCCCTGAAAATGCTTTCTTCAGTGTCATTATTTTGAGGATAATTCATTTAGATAAAGTACTCCAGAGAATCAAAAGGCAAGTCTACTGAATTATTTTGGCTTAAAAGAACTACAGCAGATACGTGCCTGTTAAATCATATATTAAAAAAAAAAAAAAAAAACTGCACGCAATTTAAAATCTTGTGTTAGGACACAAGTGCTGTGTAATTGACAGTTGGTAAGTCAGAAGAACTGAAATATGAACACTGCCCAGCTGGACCACTTGAAACACTGAGTGGAACTTCATTAGCCTCTGTGCTTAAAATAGTTCTACAGTTTTCATCAATAGTAGTAACTGAATCAGCTGGAAACACTGTCTGCAAACAGTGACCACTGTGGTTTAAGACTTATTTAGCTGTCCTGTTTTGTTTGCATAGAATATCCTTTAACATGTAATGAATTATATTTGTAAAAGCTGCTATTCATTAAAACTTAAGCCAAAACTTGTAGCTATGAATCTGGTATCTAGTATTTCTGTGGAGCGAGACAAATTCTTATGGGGCCAAGAATGGAAATTTCTAGGAATGCTGAGTAGGCCACATAAGCAATTTGCTTTTACTGCAGTTACTGACAGTAGTTACAACCATAAACCTCTGTTCAATAGCAATCAATTTTGTAGGAGAAGCCTTCTCATCTGAGTATATTTATCTTGCTTACAGCAAGTTCAGAGTGACATACTTAAAAAGGCTGGTTACAGTAAAAAGCAAATGATATGCTTTATTAAAATGTAAACAAGCAGAGTTATTGGTGAAAAACAATAAGCAATGGAAATAATTATACAACCAGGAATTAGTGAGATTGTTTTTTGTGCTTACTGCTAGCCTACCTTATCTGGGTCAGCTGTTTCCATTTTCTCTATATAGATTTTATCACTGCCAGGTCTCTTCCAGAAATCAGTCACCTCTCCTTCCAAAGTTTCTTTTAGTTTCTTCTTCAGAGCTACCTGCTCATCTTTTTTTTTTTTTTTTAAACAAACAAACAAACAAAAACTCTATTAAAATTTTTCAGTATACACAGGTAACAGCATTTCAGAAAAAAACAATGCATGTCTATAATTTTGATTGGAAAATTGATTACAAAAGGAAGTCACAATTGTCTGACCAGGCAGTCTAAAGATAATTTTGCTCTCAGACAGGATGGCTGATTAGTCCCTGGTAATTGGGCAGTCTCTCTGTGAAGATTAAGAAATGGTGAAGGTTTACAGATAACCCAGGAAGAGAGAGAAAACCATCAGAAATAACCAAGTAAGTAAATAAATTCTTCCTGTTTTTATATCAGCTTTGGACTATCGTGATGATGTGATCAGTGTTCTTGTCTGAGTAGAATTTTCAAATTCAGCAAATTTAATCAGTCCTGTAGCCTGACAAAGTACATAGCTTTCCAATTCGTAATGGCTGTGATATAAGTAGATTTTTAAAAGTTTAGGGAATGCAAAGTTTCTTGGCATTTTGTTACTTTAATATAAGAAATTGATCAGAAATAAGTGTTCTATACTTTTAAGTACCTAATTCCTTCTTCCACTGGGTCTTTTTAAGTTCTAATAAGGCTTTATCCCCTTCTCTTTCACCCAAGGTACTAAACATGTCAGCAGGTTTCCATGAATTCTTTCTGGAAAACAGGGAAGAAAAAATATTTTATCTTAAAAGCCAATCTGTTCATTTTACATGCAATTTCTTAATTGCTAATTAAAGAGATTCTTACTATGATTATAAATTACATTAAGAATCTCTGGTACAGACACATTTTTTTGTAGATAATCAACAGTAGAGATCTACATACATAACAGCTTTCTGTCCTGGTTGTGGATATGCTTCTTGTTTCCTGCTTGAATTGGAACTTGCTTCATGTGGAACGGATGAAGCTTCACCAGCTTTTTGGAGCACTGTGATAGTGTTTTCCTCTGATGTCTTGTCAGTAGCTGTAGCAGAATTTATATTTAGTCTTTAAGTAAATTGTAGACAGCCTACATGATAGGTTCATTAATGTCTACTAAACTTTCTTTGGCACTGAGTAAATAGTAAGAGCAGAAACTTGCAATTTCCTCACTATTTAGCAAAACTATTTTCAATTTATCTTGTATGCCTAAGGTGTATAGACTACACCACAGAATATTTTATAATACTACAGATAATAAACAATCTTGGCTAAGAGCGGAGAGTTTGGTGACTCTGGTAATTGTAATTGAAATGTATCTTGTTCTTGATGACAAAGAAAAGACTTCCCTTGGTTCAGAAATAGGAGGAAGGATACAACGTGAGAAGACGCATTAGCAGTTCTCAGGCTTACTTTTTACTGTTAAAATTATTAAATACTTGATTTCTAAAAACAGTAGGCAATTTTACAGCAGATGGTATTTTGTTGAGATCATTGTAGAGTAACAACTCTACAGGCTGTAAATTATGAACACAAAGTTAAGTTTTCACATTTTCCATGACATAAAACTTCCTCAACTATCTTAAGAAAATTTCACTTTTGAAGGATGATGAATCTTACCCATTTCCTCTTGCTTTTCATTATGAACTTCAGAGAGACTTCTAGTTCCTTCTTTTACAGTCATCAAAATCTGTTCAAGCTGCTCTTGTGTTAAACACACCAAGCTTTTTCTTAGGTCTTCAGCTGATGTATGTGCATTTTGAGTTTTCTGTTTGCTTTTTTTAACATCAAGATTCTCCGAATCAAGCATTCTGCTGTTGTTATCTCTTTGGAAAATCAAAGAGTTATCTTTAGTTGGGGCTTCATGTGAGGAGTTATTTGCAGTAACTAGCAGTCTATCACATCTTGTCATGGATAAACTTGATGTGCTTCTTGGTTTTGTTAAGCTTTCATGCTGGATAAGGGCATTCTGTGTTGACCTCGGAACATGCTCGGTGTGCCTTATTCTCAAGGCATGTTTAGTGACTCTGGCTTTATTACCCATCTGTTAAAACAGTAACATTACACCAGACCTTAATAACTTCACAAAGGTAGCAAACTCAGTGCTGAAGCAACAATTAAAGTAAGTGTCACTTTTTTTCTATTTGTTACATCAACAAAAAATAATTCAGTAAAAATGAAATAACTAAGATGAGGATGGTACCTATACTGGAATATTTAGAGGCAGGAGTTTGAAAACTAGTCTCATGTAGCATAATGTTAAAAATTCAAACATTCACTCCTTTTCTTTGGTATTTCTGAAAATGTGCTATATTTTCACAATACAGCCCATACTAACAGAATCTCTATTCTTCCATCCTGTCCTAAATGGTGTTACCTTTCTCAGCGGCCTCTTTGTACATGTGTAATGATCTCCTAGGTATTGAAACCTTTTTCAGCTTTTTATCTCCCCACTCCTTTCATTCCAATTTGTTCAGATAAGGATGACCTGCACAACTGAGTAGACATTTGAATATACTCTAATATTCTGTTTTTTTTCAGAGTTTCTCTGAGAGCTCTTAAACTTATCATTTAAGTGATCCCCTGTATTAACTTGACAAGCTAAGCTAAAGCATTTTCCTAAAGTAATTCACAGAACTTTGAATTTATTCTTTTTAACAGTTGTTATGAACCTGAGAAATAAACATCAATTTTTCATAAACAACATTGATTGCAAATATTGAGATGCTTCAAAGGTGTTTTTAACTGTGTGAATAAATTAACTAGTCTAACTATGTATGTTTCAACAACGAAGTTATTTTTCCATTTACCTTCACTGCGGGTTTTGATGTACCTGTTAGGGAAACAAACATGAACATGAGTGAAGTGTTTAATAATGTCCTCCTGAAAAAATGTATCTTGAGGAATTCATAAACTGTTACATTTGTTTTTGTACAACAAAAACTTTTTGCCATAACATCTGCCCCAATTATTCTCTATTATTTATACTATTTAAAATATATTTCAGTATACCTACTTCAAAGGCATGTTGAGAAACAACTAGATGTATTCCAGTAACTGTGTACAGTTGTATACAGATCTAATTGAACTACTGTGCCAGTCTCATCCTGCCTTCCTATTCATTCCCCTTTTCAGCACCACCACTGTGTAAAGGGCTTATTTCTAACTGTTTTCTCACTGTGATTTTGTTCTGTGACATATCCTTCCAGGATAGTCCCTGCATCCAGCACCGTTCTATTATATAATGTAACTTGTTCCCCAGTGCTAAAGAAACAGGACTTGCATTATTACTCCATCTCTTATTGTTTCCTCTATCCATTTCCTAAACTCCTCAGTCTTGCAAGCCAAATTACACCTAAAGGTAACAATCTCAAAGATATTAAGTACTTTTGAAACCGATTCTAATACCTAATCTAGTCATTAAATAATATTTATCATTTACTTGCTATTTAGATAAACACTAGTTAACTTGGAAGTATGCTATGCTAACTGTTGTCCTGTGAAGACAGGCATTAAACCTTGCACCATTTTGATGTTTCAGTAGTAAGTGTTTTGGGGCTCTTTCCTCGGGTTCTCAAGCATTCAATGTTCATCTGAATAGGTAATTCACTTTTTGGCTTTTTTCTACCAATTAAGAATTCAATTAAGGTGGAATTCAAACGCATGTGAACCACATCTCTCTGTGGAAAGGATAAATATAAGCAGGTCCACTGCTTTGATAATGTGGAGGTATCTAAACACTGGGAGCTCCGAAGTAATGTTTATGGGTTATTTTCTTTGCTCTTGAAAAGAAAAAATATACCGCAGCTTAAGCTACTACAGAATAATCCTACTTGAGCCCCTAAAAACATGTGCAGAATTTGGCATGGCAGAAAACGGAAACTCACAAGCAATGCATTTTGAAAGAATTTTTGATAAAACCCTATTAAAGTAACTGCCTGAAATCAGTTGTATAAACATAATTTTTTATTCGGGAACACTGCTTGTCCAAGGCGCAAGGCTAATGCTTTATCACACAATAGAAAGGCACCCTAGAATGTGCACTGGCCTTGTCCTCCAAATGATCTTTGCTACAGTTAAAGTTGTGGCACTCCTGTATGGGAGTGTTGTAAGGTTTTGTTTCTGGTACATTGGTATTTTTTTATTGACTTAAAATATCCTGTATGCTGGACAGGCATCTAGTAAACACAGAGAAATGACATGCATTTCAGAACACATCAAAATGGAGAATTTCTGCATCCCGACTTGTATGCAGAATGGTGGAAAGGGGATTTAGGCTTGCAGATAAGCATACGTATAGCAAATGAAAGATCTAGAATTTATTAATCACCTGAATTGTTTTGCAGCTGTGTAACTACTGATAAGAGGCAATTTTCTGTAAATTAAGCAGAGTAGAGCAAAGTTACTGATATCCTCAAATGATGTATGCCCATCTATAAGGATCTATAATGGTCTCTCTAGGCACAAAAGAAAAACCAAAGATGGGGAAAGAATCAAGTTGTAAGATTTAGATCTTAAGTTAAAGCCCTTTAAAGACTACTTGATAAAATAATTTTAAAAATACCGTAAGAAGCTAAAATTAGTCTAGGCTTTCCATCCAATATTTCAGTTTCAAGCTTCAGTCCATCTCTGTAAAAACAAGAAAGAAAAATCTGAACTATTGAATGACTGCTAATGATAACATTCTCACATTAATAGTAAAACCAAAATTCTGTTTTACCGTACAGTATCATAGTTTACTTTTAAGTAGAACAAATTTTACTGTAAAGGTTTAAAAAATCAGAAGTGTTATTTGTGATTTCTTTAAATTTTGCAGTTAGGTATGTGCATAAAATAATCAAACGGCTTTCCTTATTCCATGCATTAATTTGGTAAGTTCACAACGTCACTCTTGGCGATTTTTAAAGTAATGCATGTCTCGAATCAGGTTGCCTCTGATTTTGTTTTCATCCTTAGCCATCTCAAACTTCCATGCAATTTGCATAAAGCTTGCTCGTTGACATGGCAGCAGTGCTGGAAACTAATCCCAGCTGCTAAAAGGGCACAAGGCAGTTGAGGGAACGAGTGTCCACCTTTATATTTACTATTATTTATTTATTAAAAGTCTCCTTTGTGCACTGAAGCCAAGGCCGGAGGCGGCACCAAGGCAGCGCCGCAGCTTCCCGGCCCCTGGGGGCTCCCTCCCGGGTGCCCTTGGCTTTTTTTTGACCCCGCCCGCGGGTGGGCCCCCCCGCCGATAGGCTCCCCGCGGCGGCGGAGCCCGGCCAATGGGCTGCTCGCACACTGCGGAGTGCGGCCGAGGCGGGGGGGGCGCTTCCTTAGCTCCGTGCACGAAGCCGTTAGTTCACGTTGTTTTTACTTAGGCTCGAAATACTAGAAATAATTTAATAAAATTGAACCACGTGGTCCACTTCTTTCAGCACCCTGCATAATTTAATTGAAGCATAACATAACTGTAGAGAGGCTGAGTTCTGCTGTTCTGTAGGCAGTTGCCTCTTGGCTGAAGTGGTGCCGAAGAGGGAACCGTTCCTTCTTCCAAGTCAACTTGTAGCATTCACAGTATTTTTCAGCATTGCATCTGTAATAAGTGCCTTTGGATGGTTGACATTCGCTATCGTAAATCTGTTGTGTGTGATTCCATCCCAACCCTCTCCAGCTCATGGTTGTGTGCAAAGGGCTGCTACAGGTTGGCTCCCATCATGGGCAAGGGGCTAGCTAAGCCATCTTCAGTAGCCATTTCCATCTTATTTGCTCATCTCTTTCCATCTGGGCCATTTTTTGCTCAAGCAAAACTGAAAGAGAGTTGACCCTACTTGATCCTTCATGATTTTAAGATGCTCACATCATTTTTAACAAAATGTCAAACAGAATTGCTTTGGGTTTCTATTTGAGACAGTAGGTGGCAATATAGTTTCAAGCATATTTGAGAAAGATTGTCATACAGATTTTTTTTTTCCTCAGGAACAACAATGAATTTCATTTTGGATTATTAATTTTAATATTTTATAAACCAGCTGTTTTACTAGACAAGTGCAAAGAAATAGTTTCTTTTAACAGGCTGTCAATCTAAACTTCTAAATATAGCAGATTAAGTGCCCCTGTTTGAGACTTCACCTAAAATGAATAATTCAAGTATGTACCTGACAGTCTGTTCTCTAACTTGCTTTATCAGATGTCCACAGAATTGGTAAGCTTGTAGCAAATCGTCCTGCTAGTGTCCAGGATGTTATCGAAATAGCCTTTTTCATGCAAATCATGGTGGTTTCAGGACTTGGAGAACACTATGCTACCCTATTCTTTGTCTACAGCTCAAAGTTACCTAGAAAAAAATAGTACTATATACATGTGCAACTGGAAGTTCCAGAATGAAACAAGTTTGACAAGTACATTTTACACAGAATAGATAATTCATTACAAGTCTTTAAAGAAGAACTAAAAAAAGCAACGAACATTGCTCCTATAAAGCAATTCCAGCTCTTAAATCAAAATTTTGGCTGTAGGATCTCACTGCAGGGCAGAGGTTAAGGTTTCTTTCAATGTAATAGAACAAATCCATTCTCTATCAAGTTCGTTATTTAATGCTATTTCTAAATGAATACGCATGAGAGATACAAGAGAATTCATACAGACCAGGATGTTATGGGAAGGCTATAATATAATACTACTACCTCATTACTGCTCAGTCTTGATGAGTGTAGAAAATTAGAAGTAACAAAAGGTGATTACTTTTTTATTTAGAGCCCATCAGTTCCATAGCATTCGTGGAGATTTGAGTTTATCGTATTTGTTAACAGTTTGGCAGAACTATGCTTTAGTAAAGCTTGTTGTTGTTGTTAACAACCTCAAGAATAAAAGCACGAATTGAGGAGGCTAGAATAAAGTCACCTTTTTGCCCTCCCTGAATTTATCCTCCAGCTCTCGTGCCTGATGATGCTGTTGGTATGCCATGTTACTCCTAAACTGGCTTTTTAATTCACTTTCTTTCAAAATTCTTGCCTCCCTGCAGGTCGCAATAATTGCTATGAACAAAAGCATTCGGGAGGCCTGAATAAAAGTGCTTTCAGGGTACATGCCTCTTTCTTAAGTATCATGAAACACCATACAAAGCACTTGCATCACTCATTAATTAAACTATCTAATAGCCTGGATAAGCAAGTTAAGAGGATGAGATTTCAGTGGGAGGTGAGTATCGTGAAAGTCCCACCAGGTATCTGTGTCTGTCTTGATCTCTAGACACCGAAGTGCCGTTAATAGCTGGTCTTAAGTGACTTAAGAGAACAAGTCCCATTGATTTTTTCAATCACTTACGTCCTCATGAAAATACCAGTCAAATATTGTAATTGGTGTCTAGGTGGGAAAATGGATTTGCACAATGATTAAATTTAACATAATTACTGATAGCTTCTGGAAGCTAGAATGGTTGAGTTTGGGCCTGGGATGCAAAATGTAATTACAATAGAAATAAAGCCGAAAGTTTCACCTGATAATATGCTTCCTTCGGGTGTGCATTTCGATTGTAGCAAGATTTATATATGGCACTGTTGCTGGATGGGACTTTTTTTTTTTAATGGCTAAATTGAATATACTACAAATGTCGCTTGAGTTTGTCTACTTGTGGTGCTTTGGTCCTTTTAATTTGAGGGAAGGGAGTCTCAAACATTTTCAGAATGTGGGCTGCAGCATTCAAGACAAATGCCTCCTTTTACCTCACAGTGACCGATTTCATCATCCTTCCTCTCAGTATTTGTAGTCTTGCTGGGATATCTAGAAAAATAACTCTGGAATGTCCCTGAGGTATATTATTCTGAATGAAATCTAGCAGTTTCAACTATAGGAAATATGTGCACATGTGAGCAAATTCAGCAAAAACGTGTTAAATGCTCTATGGATCAGCAATAAGACAATGATCACTCCTTAAGAATTGCAGCACTCAAATCATAAAGATTTCTCATGTACTACTAGACAGATTCAAAAACAAATTTCAGATCATCCTAAGTTAAATGTGAATATAAACATTTTTGGCCTTGCCTGCAATTCAAAGTTTTAGACTTTTTTATTGCTTCCTACAAAAGCTTTGCTTTGTAGGAAAAGATTTAAGAATAACCATCAACTTTGTGCAATCAAATGCCAGCATGAGATTGTATTAATACCTAGCTAGCGCACTTGACAATTAATGAAGTGAAGGTATGAACTATGTGCCAAATAGACTGTTCAAATCAAATGATCATTTTTCAAGACAAGAGTGCAGAATAGTAACAGACTAATTGAGGCTGCATGTTCTGTTTTTAAAATAGTATTGCAAACAGGAGCTGATGTAATGACCATAAACTGGAGTTGATGTCTGGTATCATAGATTACTACACATTAAAAAAAAAATTCATATAGTAGGAAATTTCTAGAATATGTAGCAGAAGAATGTAGTTTCCTGAAATTTGAAAAGGGTCTTTATTGTCAAGAAATGTGCACACTGCATTTACTGTTGTTCGTAATACATGCTGCTACATGCTTTGTCCCTTCATGTTTATGGTTTTAAATGACCATTATGCTTGTAGTTGGCTTAAGAGGTATTTTTAGGTCTTTTTAGAGCATGTTGCCTTGAAATGATTATGATGTGGAAGATTTGTCCTTTTAAGTTTTGAAATATATACTATATATAACATCTAGAAGCATATTAGGAATGTATGTAAGTTATGTTCTTACTGCCAATGCACTACCAAATAACATTGAAGTGGGAAGACAAACTTAGGAGTAAACCACCCAAACTGATATAAATTGAAGCCTACAATAATCTTTTCTTCAGAAACCTTATTTGAAAGTTTTTCTAAGAGGGAGTATTGTTACTGTTACTGGTGAAGAGAGAAACCTTATTTGAAAGTTTTTCTAAGTAAAGAGGGAGTATTGTTACTGTTACTGATGAAGAGATACAAAGTATAGAAATAGAAAGTATTGCATAGTAAGGCAAAAAACTACTCATAATCCATTTTTTTCCTTGATAAAGTACCTAAGTGCCTGTGGCTTTTACCCTGTTTTCTTTTTAAATTCTTTCTTGCAACGAAACAACAGCTTGATGCTATACTGTCATATACAGTGATTGTCCAAACACGATAAATTGATGTGAGGCTCATTTCTCACATATTTCCTATCAAATGTTGGGGCAAGAAGAAAGTCAAAAGTGTGTTTTGGTATGGTTTAAAATAATACTGTGAAAGTAAAGATTTCCACTTTCATTCCTGTCAGCAAAGTATCCCATCCTCTGCAAAATACTTACAAATGAGCCTCTTAACTTCTCAAGCCTTGTCTGAAATGCTTTATGCAGAAATCTGACAACTATTCAGTACATTTTGCAAGATGCAGAGAATTTCAAATAGTTTTATATGCCTAGGCTGAAATTCACTGTGTGGCAGGAAGTTTAGGTAGATGCTCTGCTTTATATTAGTCTACATTGTGCTTAATTAAGATAAGGCAAGCATCTTGGGACTATGTTTTGACAATTAGGAGTTTCTTGCTCCAGGTCTAATGTATTTGTAATTAATGAGCTTGACTCTTTTTTTCCCCCTTCTTTTTTGATGTGATAAAAATCCAGTAGGCTGTCAAGTTTTTTATTACTCTTTTTGAAGGAGTCTTGTTTTTGGATCGAGCTATCATAATATTGGCACAGATGCATTCCTCAACTGCATGCATAGTAACTGCCCCAAGTGATCTAATCAGGTTTTTCTGCATCGCAAAAGCATTTATATAATAAAATAAATGCCTCACAGCAGATATAAAACTAGCAGCAGAAAATGTCCTCAGAAGTAGTAAATCAAATAAATCAATATGCAATTAGATACATAGAAATGGAAGCCAAAGTAAAACCACCAAACCCTAACAAGAAATAGCAGAAAATAATAACCAAACAACTGAGACAGTAATGATGTTTGTTTTTACTTGCTGTCAAAGATGGATGATTATCATAAAGCAGGAAACAGCTATAGTAAATCAGACACTAATAAAGTAAAACTCTGTTAAAAACTTTAACTTCAAAATGTCATCTTAAATTTGCAGTGTGCAGCAGACTGCCCAAAACAAACAGTGGAGAATGGGAGAAAATGAAGTTCTTTTCTACACCAAAAGGGGATCAAGCATTTGATGAAGTGCTAGGCAAATACCTATCTCCCCTCCTTTATTCATTTTCTATGTACATAGAAGCGCAACTTCTTTTAAGACTGATTTCTGTGTCTTAGGCAGAGGGAATAAAAGCAGATGTTCATATTGTAACGGCTCATACCTGCAATGTGAAAGGTATATGCCAGTTTCTGAGCTTTCCTGTGTTCAAGATTTAAACCCAAATGTTCAGGGATTTTAGAGTAAGCTTAATATTGAGTTGCAAGCTTCCTCAGCCTGGGAAGGGAAGCAAAGGAGTGGAACTCTGTAATATCAGAAAATGAGGAGACATTAAATAAGTATCACAAATTCTGAATAGCAACATTCAGAATCAGGGCTAGATTCTGTATGGCTTTGAGAAAACAGCTATGGGTTGATTTTTACCCTCAAATAAAATAATCAAAATGCAAACAGATGATGAGATGATTATCATTTATCTTGCTATAAGTTGTATATCCATTTGTGGTATTAGGAAGACCTTGTTTTCTTTTATGACATGTTTTCTTTTATGAGAGAGTGATAAAGGTTAAAAAAACTCTTGTTCTTCAAAATAGTCATGTATTTTTTCCTAATGTCATGTGTTTTTTTTTTTTTTTTTTCCCCAAAAGTTTCTGTTTGGAAAGGGAGAACTGTAGAAATTTTATATATCCTGAAGCAGTCAGTGGGCACATAGCAAAGATACAATAAAAATTTAATTGTGACATGACTCAGAAAAAAATAGTTAAAATAGTATTGTGTTCTTTAGGGCATGTGTGGTCTATTTGGTGTACCTGATAGCCTTCTAGGATGGGATGACTGGCTGGATGGACAATAGGAGAGCCGTGGATGTTGTCTACCTTGACTTCAGTAAGGCTTTCGACACAGTCTCCCATAACATCCTCATGAGGAAGCTCCAGAAGTGTGGGTTAGGTGAGTTGACAGTGAGGTGGGTTGAGAACTGGCTGGCCGAGCTCAGAGCGTTGTGATAACTGGAGCTGAGTCTAGTTGGAGGCCTGTGGCCAGCGGTCCCCCAGAGATCAGTACTAGGCCTGGTGCTGTTCAGCTTTTTCAGCAATGACTTGGATGAAGGCACAGAGTGTACCCTGAGCAAGTTTGCAGATGATACCAACTGAATGGAGTGGCTGACACTTCAGAGGGCTGTGCTGCCATTTAGAGGGACCTACACAGGTTGGAGAGTTGGGCAGAGAGGAACCTCCTGAGGTTCAACAAGGACAAGTGCAGGGTCCTGCACCTGGGGAGGAACCAGGCACCAGTACAGATTAGGAGCTGCTGGAAAGCACCTCTGTGGAGAGGGATTTGGGAGTCCTGGTTGACAACTAGTTAACTCTGAGCCAGCAATGTGCCCTCATGGCCAAGAAGGCCAAGGGGATCTTGGCCTGCATCAGGAGTGTTGCCAGCAGGTCAGCAGCTCTGTGAAGGCCACACGTGGAGTACTGGGTTTAGCTCTGGGCTCCCCAGTACAAGAGGGACATGGAGCTTCTAGAGCGGGTGCAACAGAGCGACAAAGATGATTAAGGGACTGAAGCATCTATCTTATGAGGAAAGATTAAGTGGCTGTTTAGCCTGCAGAAGAGAAGACTGAGAGGAGATCTAATCAATATGTACAAGGGGTAATGCGTACAAAATAAAATACAGAAGTTCCATTTTCATGTGAAGAAGAACTTCTTCACTGTGAGGGTGACAGAGCCCTGGAACAGGCTGCCCAGAGAAGTTGTGGAGTCTCCTTCTCTGGAGATCTTCAAAATCTGCCTGGATGCCACCCTGTGCCATGTGCTCTAGGTATCCCTGCTTGAGCTTGGGAGTTGGACTAGATGATCTCTAGAGGTCCCTTCCAATCTAAACCATTCTGCAATTCTGTGAAATTTAGAAAGGGTTTTAGAATGGCAATGTTTTGTTTTCATCCTTATCTGTCTTCCGTTAACCTCTCAAGCTCCTCGGTATAGCTGAAGCACAGAAAGTTCAATGTAACAAGTGGAGATTTAACAAACAAGAAAATGACGTCCTCTATAGTTGAAATGCTTTTTCTGATATTTCATACAAATACTCCCTTTTGTCAAGTTTTATGAGCAAAGCTCCTTAGCTGTAACTTGCATTTTAATGCAGTTTGGGTTTGGATTTGAATATTTTTTCAAAATAACTTTGATCTCAACAAATGCTACTTGCTGTGTATTACTATTTTTGAATATATTTTAGAATTTCTGAAGCTGTAAATTCATTTTAAAATAGTTCTTATTAATCTTTGAAAAAAGCATTCATTGTATTTGGCAAAAATTATTTTGCAGAAAATTAGGAAAACAGCATGAATCTTTGCTTTATATTTGAATGGTTTATGATTAAATCCTACTGCATGAATAAGCTTTGCCAACTCTTTTGTTTCTGCCTTTATAGCTTTACATGTATATAAATATATATGTATAAACCCATATATAAAAATATATGGGGCATGTTCATAAGTATATATATGCATAAACATACATAAACACATACCATGTTTTTTTCCTGTTAGTTCTGAAAGCTTGGTGCTGTTGAATTAGATAAGCTTAAATAGAAGCATAGTGGAACAACAGTAATTCAGGATATTCCTTGTGAACAGACAAAGGAGTTTTATGAAGAAAAGGAGACAAAAATGTGTCATAGCTTTCAGAAATGTTGTAGGCTTCAAAGACAAATACACTATGGCTGCGAATAACCTTGTAATGATAAGCATGACAACAAATCATTATGTTGCTTACTATGGCTTAAACCAGTCTACTCTTATGGAATTGTTTTTCTTACTACAGCAATGCAAATATTCATCTGATATTGTTACCTTATTACTTTATTATACTCTGGAAAAAAAATCCAATATGTACAAAATATTGCTTTGTATGTATGCAAATCTGTGCAGGTGATCAAAAATTCTAAGTTTCTGAAAAGGTCTTCTGTAATATTATGTCATACCTAGCATTTTAAAGTTTGTTTTTACAATACATGGTAATATTAGAACAACATATTATTGGATCATAGTAGTATGAGAAAATTCTGCCACCCTATTCATACTAAATAGCAAATAACTTGGTTTCAGTGAGTTCATTGCCAGAGCAATCAAAGTTTCTAAGAAGTATTGCTAAAGATGCAGAAGGAAAGACTACATGGTAATGATTCTTTCTGTTTCTAACAGCGTTAAAAATATTTCCTCTGGTATTTTATATGATTATTCTTAGCCGAGTATATGTGTATGTATCTGCTTTTTGGCTTGGTTTTAGGGATTTAAAATATAGAGCTAGATGGATGTTATGCTACTAATGCACTGCCAGAAATGCTCAGAGAGTCCAAAGAGGGTCTGTGAAACAGCCATATGGCCAGAAGCTGAAATACACTCATTGCTGTTCCAGTATAGCAGAGAAGTAACCTTTTCCCTCCCTGCTTCAGTTTTCCATTTACAAAGTAGGGCAGTATTATTAAAGCATTTGATAGGATTTTTGTTCAAATATGTTAGATTATTTCCTAAGTGCCATCTCAGTTTCACAGAATGTATATTACTTTGGTTTCCAGTAACCCAGAAAAATGCAGTTTCATTTTATCTCTTATCTATTACTATGTGGCTTTTTTGTAGTATGACTTTTGAAAAATGATAAGAGTTACTTTCTTCGTTTTATCAAGATAAATGGGATTTCTTTTGGTTCAGTCTTGGGGAGAAGGCAAAATAATGAAAATAATAGCATAAGGGAAGCCTACATGCTTGTTTGTGTAACGAGCTCTGTCAGCTTGGAGCACTGAAGTTTTGCACAGAAGCTGTTAGGGTGGGGATTCCTTACCTGGTCATGTATGACCCTTGAGAATTACTGTTTAGAGGGAGTAAACATCTACTAGCGATTTATGGTTATTACTTCCATTTTCATTTCCTAAAAACAAACAAGACATTTATTCCTTGGTAGTCTGAATTGCATTTTCTTCTTTAATGCTAAAGAAATTAACAGTTTAGACAAAGATCTTCTTAACTGACACAGGACACTTGCAAAGTTTGAAGAAGCCAAATAAGATCACTGTGGAATTAAACTAAACCTTTAAGGCCATATTCATGGAGATGGTAAGATGCTTACACGTTTGAATCATGGTTTAGTGAATGAAAATAAGAGAATGCCACTTAGACCCTTAGAACTGTTTTTTTAACTTTCAACTGATAGGTGAAAAATAAAACCAAACATACAAAAATGTGTGGGCAAGAGATAGTTCTGCCAGCAGGATGAAAGTTGCTGACCACTAAATTTTCTGAGCAACTGATACACTTGAGTTGCCTCTAGCTCAGTAAATACTGTATTGGTCACAGCAGAAATTGAGCTATTTTATCTTTGTAGCAAGTATGATATGGACTGTGGCAATGAAGTCTTTCTACGCCCTCTTTCCATCTGTGTTCCACACCCATCTGTCATACTTTATCCCTGTTTAGGTGGAAAGTGTTCTGGATTTGTGGCACTGTTTGTGTTTACAACCCAGCCAACCAATACACTGAATGTAACTGAAGCTCTGAGACCTACCAAAATAACCACTTAGCAATAGGAGCTGTCCTACAGGCAGGAGGCCATTTTCGGGTGTTGGAGATGTTCAATTATGTTGTCCAAATCTTATCATGTTGCATCTTAGAAATAACCACTATTGCTCTCTGCTGTCCTGAGGATACTCACCTTCTGAGTAATAGCAGATCATATGATGGAGTGGCTGGAAACAACTGGCATCTAAGCAAACAGAATGGTATCGCCGTCTAAAATGTAAGACTGAGGCTAATCAATAAATAGATTTTTTTTTTCAAATGATGAAACAAAATGTCTAGTTGCCACTGTATATACAAGCTCTGAAGGTTTTGATGAGTCTTTATTTGTTACAAACTATGTACAAAAGGAAGAAAAAAGGGAAAATGATGTTTAAGAATTCTCCATTCCATTTTATTATTTGACAGCATCTTAAATATTATCACAGAGAGGTCAGATAAAAACAATACTTTTTTCCCCCCCCATGTATGTAAGGAATTTTCACTTAAATTACGCAAATGTTTATTTTATATTTAAAAATATGTTATCTTCTAATAATATGTTTTATTATATATATATATACATATATATATATATATATATATAAAATGAGCTGTATGGCAACACTTTCTAGATTAGATTCTTCCTTTTTCCTAGAGAGATAACATGTTTAATATCAGCATATACCTACTCAAGTGACTCACAAACAGATTGGAAATGTAAATAAATAAACCAGGAAATTTTAAAATAGCTCAGAAGCACGCTTACTGAATTTGTGGAAGGAGTAATGACAGAAGAATATGGTAGGAACATTTTAAAAAATGTATTTGTCAACTGGGAAAAAAAGAGACTATAACTTCATGAAGAAAATTGATTTTTTTAGAATGTATTTATTTAGGAATGAATGAAAAGGTTCCTCTTCACTGGCATGGTAAGAGTTTTTATTATTATTTTAAGAGATTTCCACTTAAGAAAAAATGCAATTCTTACTAAGTGAAATGTCTTTGTACTTCTCACTTCATTTGAGCATTTATAGACCAGTCATAGAACCGTCGTGTCAATTCCAGAGCATAATCTTTATTTCTAAATCTGTTAATGTTAAATGACTAAGCAATCTTCAGCCTTACCACTCATCTGAGTGGCATATGATGGACTGTACATGAGGCAGGTTCCCCCACCAACAATCTGTATTCAACACATTAAATGACTTCTACTGAAAATAATGCTTTTCAATAAGTGAATGTTTGAGATTGATTTTGCATTTTTGCATAACAAAAATATGTAATAGCTTATAAAAATTCAAATGTTTCAGATAATTTTAAATTGCATGCAGCTCCTCAGAGTACCAAATGAATGTCTTGCAGAAAAGGGAGAAAACCATAGAGAAAATCAGAATTTAAAATGACTGAATCATCAGTTTATGCTTCTTCAATAACAGCACTGCACAGTATTTATGTAAGAGCTATGAACAGTTACATGGGTGAAGCAGTCTTGGGGATACTGCTGCATCCTGGGTTCTAATATAAGAATTAAAGCCAAAGCTAAGTTCAGTTTGAAACTGAATGCCAGAGGTGACAGGTTTATGGATCACCTCTGTACTTAAAAGGCTGACTATTGCTGGAATTGGACTAATAAGGAGTACTTCATTGTAAGCTCACTAGGTTTCACTTTTTACCAAAATACCTGTTTTGTAAGCACTGCCATAATTCCATTGCATTTTTTTTCTTTTACAGATACAAATTTCAAATAGTGCAGTACTTTATCCTGGCGTTTCCCCCATCCTTCATTCATTTCCTCCTCCTTAGTTTATTTGATTCTACTTATATGCATCTTACTCATTTCTATGCATCTGAAAGTGTTCCACTTTGCAAGCTGATCTGCAAAAAAGCATTTCTAGGATATATCTCTAAAATACATGTGCTCTAATATACATGCAAATTAATACAGATTAGTTTGCAGATCAGAGCTTTAAATCTTAAATAGCAACATGCAGATTTTAACTATTTTCTGTTCTGAAGGTGATTTTGGAACACCTCGGTTTGAGCTTCTGTTACATACAGGATTTGTCTTTTAATAACTTTTAGTGTAGGAGAACTACAGTACCCCGACCGTCTGCTTTATGCTGAACTCTCTGAAGCAGCCAATTTTCCTTTCCAGAACGTGGCTGTTACACATGCTGGGTGCTGATTGCAAGTATTATCTTAAGAGAATTTCTCAATATTTAAGAAAATAACTCTCTTTTTTTAAAAGGCAATCTTTTGTACTTTTTTATTCCTGATGGCTTTACCACAACAGGAGGTAACTGGCAGGTAGAATCATTCAGTTTCAGGGCTGCTGCGTTGTATTTATCAAACAAACTGTGAGGAGGAGGAAGACTATGAAAAATCAACAACTTGCAGCTTCTCAAGTAGAAAAACAAAATGTCTACTCTAGAACAAAGAAAAATTGGCAATGAAAGGAAAAACTGTATTACAGTGCAACTCAAGTGGCTTATTGTGTAAGGAGATGGGAGGAGATTTGAGAAGGACCCAAAGGAAGATTAATAGCCTTTGGACACCATAATGTCACAGAGAACTCAAGAAAAATTCATGGCAGGTAACAGGCCAGAGAGAGACAGCATGTAAACAGAACATCTGCTAGCAAATGTTTTTCCTTATCCATTTTAGTGGTAGGCATATGATAGGAAAGTTACATAGCAAGTATGCTAAACAGCCAGTAGTAGAGGCTAGAAGATCCGGCGTTTTTATGTGCAAACAACCTAGCCTTACCTTACACTCCTGAGTACCTGCTGCCTTGCCAGACTAAATCCTTTTTAAGCCTGATCTTCTTTCTTCACTTCTATTCCTTATGGTACCGTGTGGATCGTCATAATCTCTGCTCTGTAACAAGAACACAGAAGTAAAGAACCATTTCACTCACTAGGTGAAGTAATTTCAAGAAATTGCTTTCTTCTGTGGGGGAAGAATATAGCGAGACTATATAATGAAGATAGGGAGAGGAAAATAATTTTCTTCTTTTCAGTATGATGCATCATCCTATAATTTCCCAATATATGGAACATTTAGGATGGATTTTTATCTAGGAGTTAAGATCAATCTTATAAAAGCTATTTTTTTGTATAAAAACTGTTTTCCTCTGAATTGAGGGTCAGTGGAACATTGTAGATTTAAAGTGTTCTAATTAGCATGTATTTTAGTTAAAGTGTAATACTAAAAGTTGTGCTTATGACCTCTGAAAGGAAATTTGGAATTGGAGTTGAGAAAGTCCTTAATGTCACATATACATCATAATCTACTTTTAGCCAAGTGCTTACATGTAGCATATGGATTCATTAAATCATAGACTTCAATTACAGTATTCAGTTACTCAGTAATATTGAAAAAATGCATATAAAGATTTGAAAATCTTTATGAAACACTGAAGATCAGATAGATAGTTAATCTCTCTCTGTCTAGATAGTCAAATTCTAGTATTAAATGTCCCTAAGTGCAGAGTGTACACAGTGTACAGAAACCCATCAAAAGGATCGAAGTTTTACAACTAGACCCACACTTTCAGAAAGCTCGGTATCTTTGTTGCTCTTAAAAAATCTCATCCTTATTTGAGTGTCTAAAAGAAAGGAGTGCTCTCTTCAGAGTGATTCTTAGTATCCAAAGGAGACTTGCTGTGCTTTGGGAGAGTATCTGGTGAAATGTCATCCATACAGTATCGATAAAAGAAAAAGTCTCCTTAACGCGGGGCGGGGGAGTACATGCTAGCAAACACCAGCGTGAACTGGACTCTATAGCATGCATACAAATGTGCTACAAGTGCTAAAAAGGGTGACGAGGCAGTCACCTAAACCTGTGAGTCCACAAGAGCTGTCAGAGGGGTCAGTTAAGATTTCTTGTTGACATAGGAAACATGATATACAATCACCAGGTAAGAAATAGTTTTCTAGGGTGATCTGTAAAATTCCCATTCACTTCAGATGTACAGAGTGAACTGATAAAATACACTGAATCAAATATTATATCATTTTTGATCATTTGTCTGAATATGACAAAACTATAAACCACTGCAAAAATGCTAATACATTCAAGCAAACTGCACAGTTATGAAGCTAAAATGATCCTGCCTTCTGCTGCATTTATTTGTATGAATGTGTTCTTTTATTTTGTGTGTTCATTTTAAAGCTGAAAAAAATGACAAATAAAACTTGGACTTCCAAGAAATTTTAGAAAAAGACCATTTTTTCTCTTGCCCTCCCCAAAAAAGGCAAAAAACCCAAATCCCTTATTATTTTTTTAGTTATAAAATAAACTATACAGGATACACTATACTATGTTAATGCTACATACCAACATCTTTTCCTCTATCAAACTTCACTGGGCCCGAAGCTCATCTTATATAAATCAATTGCCATTTATTTGAATGCAATACTTGTACCATTTTCTGTTCAGTATAGTATTTTTAGTAACAGTGTGCATCTACTCATATCCAGCTATAGCAGTAATTTTTGGGTCTTCTTAGAAATTGAAAGTTGTCCTTTTTTTAAGAATATAGAGTAATTTATGCAAAAATTAGGCAGAATATCCCTAAAAATCTCTAATATAAATATTTTTTGTTTTATAGTTATCTGCTTGCAAAACCACAGTGAGATAACATTTTTTGTTTAGATACCATGTATTTCTCTAACATGAGTCAGAGAAATGAAATTATTATATGAATGAATTATAAATGGAATAACTATCAACATTAAAAGTACTTTGTTTTCTCTAGTTGCAGTCCTGTGTTCCTACCTTTATTTCCTCATTGAAGACAACAAAATGCTTTTGTTCAGATTCCCTTTTATAGTTAATACTTCCGTCTGTCAAGCACAGGCAGCTTGTGCTGTTTAGGATACTAAAACTGCAAAGGTAGTAAATACCAATAATGCAAATTCCATTAACTGCATGGAATAAAATGGGTAAAATACTTCCAGTGAAACAAGGTTTGTGGAGAGAGGTAATACCTTTTCTTACACCAATTGTTGAAGGTGGACAATGTTTCTACTCATTATCAGTTGTATTCTTCTTCAAGAGCTGCTTGGTTAAGGTATTAAAAAATGAATGCAGGGAATAAAAATATTTATTGGAAAATCCAAACTACATATAAATAAGGACCAGAAAAATGTTATTGAAAATGTTTATAGTAATTACTGCCTCCTGTTTTGTTTTAGTATCACTGTTGCTCCCTCATAGGTATTAAAAATGGTAATGTACTGTGCTTAACACTGATGTATCCGTCTGCCCAGAGATCAAAAAATTATGTTCCCTATTATTCATGCCTTATAAAAGTCTTTCTCATCGAGCTACACTTAAGTGATGAATGCATTTAACTTCTCTTTCACAGTAGTTGCCACTGCTATGATGTAAAGTTTGCCTGTCTGCCTTTTGCTATACATAGTTGTTTTCTAATTGCCCTGAAGTTTTCAGAATAAATCTAATACTGCAATGCAAACTACTCCTGTATTCCAATATGTTAAATTTGAACATATTTGAGTGAATATTTAATAGTTTCACTTATAAGTACAGTATTTTGCATCCTGAAGGAGCAAAAGCAGTTTTAGCATATCAAAAATTAAGCTGTGAGGTTTTCCATTGCCTTTCTCTTACCTTCTCTGTGGCTGATAATATTGTAAAATTTTGCAAAGATATTTCCTCATCTATCCAGTAATCTCACTACAGAATTTATATTAGTACTTCTGCTTTTTTTTGACCCATGATTTTTCTGGAACTTCTAAATCCCCTCCTCAACACTTCTATATGTTTTTCTTTATTTTCTAACAGATACAAGCCCTTCAGCATAAATTATGCTTTTCTCCTACTTTTTTTTTTCACATCTGCCAAAGAAATACTGTGCCACTGAACGCTAATGGAGTGACAGAAGCTTACATGTTTCTTCATCCTTAAAGGTGAGGGAAGGATAAAACAACAGCTGTTTACAGCCTTCATTTTTGCATCCCATTTATTGAGCTTTCTGTCATTTTCCAGTAATTTAGAATAAATTTTCTTCCTAAGTTTAAGGCCATATGCTAAAAAAACTTAAATATATATATAGAAATTAAAATTACTTTGATATATTTAGCACGTAATCAGAATTCATCTGAAACAATCAAAATTAATAGTAATTTCCACAAAGCTTTAAGCTTTGATTTTTTGTTTTTCCCCTTTTCCCTTGATTTTAATTGACTTCGCCAACGGAGCTGATTAAATAATTAGAAAGTCCACAAAATGGATAAAGGAGATTAGGCAGCATCATATAAATATAGATTTTTTTTCCTCTAAACAATGTTTTATTAGATAATAGCCAAGAAGGAAAAACACTTGAATTTGAAATAACTAAATTATGAGATCCACCTTCTCCCTCATTGCACAGTCACACCTCAGGCATATTTAGGCTTGCAAATGCATATGCTTAGATGTGCAATCTCCTAGAAATAGATGTGCCAGACTGACGATGAGAAATTCGTGTACTTTAACAACCATTCTGTACCTATTTGTAGAGAAATTTTATATAATACCAAGCAGAGAATTAGAAAACACTTCTCCTTCTTTATATTACAAGTCCTCTTTTTTTTCCCCCTTTTTCAACAAAAATTGTAACATTAATCAATTGTTTGCACTATGATTACATAATATTAGTTGCACAGAACTCTTACCAAATCAATATCATGATACTGCCAGGCACTGGTTAACTCAAGTCTGTGCTTAAGCAGAGAAATGCAGTGATTTGGCTCTCGAGGTTACATTGTTGCATGATCTTCAGTGTCGTTTGTGTCACAATAACCTGCTGTAAAATAATTTTGACCATTACCTACCAGTTCTGTAAACAAAGTATGATCATATTCCATATTTTCAATATATAACTTAATAGATAAAACTCTCAGCAAGTCCAATTTACTGTAGATCTCCATTACTGTTACACACATAAAAAAAACCTTTCTATTACAACATTGTTACATCTCAATTACTGGTCACAAATTACTCATTGTAAGAAAGATAATCAACAAATACACTAGTAGCTGAGAATATAATAGTGAGAATGAACAATGCAAAAAAGGTAATTTGAGTTTGATACTGAGTTAATACTGTATCTAAGTTACCCAGGGAAGGTGCTTCATATGAACCCTCAATACTGAAGCAGGTTTTTTTTTTTCTTTTTTTTTTTCTTTTTAAGGCACGCATGAGGTACAGAGGAAGATGTTCTCATATAATGCCTTTGAAAAAAGAGGAAAAAGAATGTCTTCAGAAGCAATGAGATAGTAAGAAAGAATTTCACCTTAAGTTGCGCTTATGCTGGTAAATTAGAGAGCCAGGACACGCAACTTTTGACATTGCAATTTTTTTTTTTTTGGATACTGTTCAATTGCCAGAAATTATCATGTTTTGTCCTGGACCTGCTACCTCTTCTAAGTCTTAGGAATGCTTTGGAAGTTATCATAGGTTAGAGTATGTTCCCAAAAGACAATTTACAGGTGACTATTTTGGGATATGAGCAAGTTTAGTACTATGAATTCAGAATATTCTAAGTAATTTGTTCTGGATACCAGAGAGTGATAATTAAATGTGATGGTATATTTCTTCTAAATGAGTGAATGCTAAAAGGACCATTATCTCTTTATTTCCAGAACTGGTAAGATAACTCCAAGTGGTTTTGTCCATTTATATCCTCAAAGAGTGGCCAAATTTTATCCAAATGCAGAAGTCCTGTTAATTCATAGGTCAGGGTAATAGATGATCATCATAGAAATATTGATAGATATTTAATTATAGCAATGTAAAACCTCATCTTTCAAACCTAATTTCACTATACTTAAATTCTGAAAATACAACACAGATGAATTATTCACAATGGCATGAGCCATTAGATTTTCCATATTACAACACTGACAAAAATCTAAAGGACACGCATGAAATACAGTGCTGTTTACTGTAAAACATCCTTTTGTAAAAGTTATCAGTAGAATAATATGAAAATTAGACAATGAAATTAAGACATACTTCAAAGAAAATTATGGAGCATATTACAACTGTCCAATTACAGAAATATAGGATTCCTTAAAACCTGGCCTTAGGTTATACATGAGACAATAATGTTGTAATGGCATAAAATATTCCCTAGATAGAATTCTAAATCATGAAAGAAGGAAAAATTTTGGTAATTTAACTAAGACTCAAGCATACCTCAGAGAATAAAAAAAATACATATATTTCTGCCACTTTGTAATAAAGTTGAAGATAAGGAGGACCTAAGTTTCAGGGCAATTTTTGATGTGAAGGAGTACTACCAGGTACATAAAAGCACCTGTAAAATCCATGGATTCACTGATAGCCTGTTGCTCTGTGACCTTTTATATATACTCACTTGTGGTTTGAAGTGCTTATCTAAGCACTTCTTTTTTTTTTTTCTTTAAAAACTCATTTCAGTTTATTTTATTTTATTTGACCTAATAGGAGTTACTGACTATGGGAATTTGACTTCCATTTTGGGACTATTCTTGAGGATCAAGCTTCTAGCTCTAATAAGTTTAAGCAGTTCAGTTCCTGTTCAAATCCTTCTACCATGTGAATGTGCTAATGGCATTATCCACATCAGTACCCAGCTCTTTAAAACCAGAGGAGAAGGTCTTTCCAGCAAAATGCTCCCCTACTGGTCAACTGTTTGGTAGCTTTGCTGAGAAAAGACATTTTGCTTGAGGGAGGGAACTGCAGTCCTGATTTTGTTTTTACCTGACAGTTGCAGTGGTTGAAGGAAAGGAGATCTTGGCTTCATAAAACTGCAGTGTTGAGGAGAACCTTCAGAAGAGTGCCTCACAATTATGCTTTTAAGTAGAAATTTTCATATTAAGGTCTAATTTCTATGAATAAGGTATGCACTTAAAAGCTTACTAAAATGTCAGTTGGATTTAAGCTTCCAAGTGTCTAAATTGACATAAAAATATTAACTAGAGCATAACGGTTCACTAGTCCACACTGGTTAGAAACATCAGTACAGTCACTGAGCATGATGGGTACAATATTGTACTGCAGTTAATACTGTGATCCCATAAAACATATGCAGCCAGGTTTAAATAAAAGTACCACTGATAAAATTTTAGATCTTAAAATATTAAATCTAACTGAAGATTTTTTTAAACTAGATTAACTGGATGATGTTAGGGGCTACTTGAGTTTAAATTTTTTAGAAAATATTTTTAGGTCTCTGACATACTGTAGAGCTGATAGAAAAGCCTATTAATATCTGCGTTTTGGAACGCGGCAGCTCAAGGAGTTCTGTGAAGCGGATGTTTTCACTACAAGATAATTGGATATTTTTCATGTACTTGCAACAATGAAACTATGAGCACATGAGAGAGAGGAAGTAGTTCACATGCTTACCCCACTTCCTATCACATCTATTTTGCAATGAAAATCATGTAGATTTTCCTTTTTTTTCACAATTGTGACTATACTCCTCCTTCTACTCTTTCTTGCACAATTCCACTCATTTTATTCTTGTCAGATCTTATCATTTGAAAAGTACTCACACTATGAAGGTTGCTTGCTGATTTGATCTTTGCTGGTAAGCAGCTATTCAAATGAATGTAGAGGACCAACATCTATCATAACTTATTTTATTTTCCAAAAATAGATGCGTCCCTTAAATTCTGTTCTTTGACTATGATTAAAGTAATTTATCTCAGTAGTATTGTGTGATGGAGAGTTCTACTGAACAGTTATTATTAGCTTAAAAGTGCTCATGAAAGCAATATACAGTTCAATTTTGTCAGACAAGTTGTCTTCATGTTTATTTTACTTTTCACTGAAATATAGGATAAACAGGACAATTGATTACCTTTCTTAGCAATATTCTAATTTAGTATTATCTTATGGACTTTTGTTTTTGTGCATCATGCAGGGATGGACCCTCCTGATCATCATATTTCTCCTTAAAAAGGTCCCATGCTTCTAATTATCTTCATACCTTTATGTTGTTTCATTCATGCTGTATTTTGAAGCGGGAGAAAGCTTTTTTTTTTTTCATACATATTTATATAATGCTAGAATTATTTTTCCAGGTCACTTTCAACATTTATTTTTTTATTTAAAAAGTAAAGTAACTGCTCCTGAGCTGGCCTCTCTAATAGAAAATGAAAGCTGAAAGCAACACACCCACTAGGGAGGCACAGATAAAAACATTAGGATCAGATTCAAGGGAATAAAGTTAAAATGCATTTTTCTTGATTTTTAAAGTGCACACCTGTGGTTTTTTTGCTCTTAATTATGCATCTACAATGACTGAGCCCTGTTTCTGCTGCTATTTCTGTTTTAAAATAAAGTTCTAAATAGCACACATCTGCACCAAACTATGAAAAGGAGCTGGAAGCTGCTGTAGCACAGGTAAGAAGAGTTGGGAAGGGTAACAGGAGGCACAGGATCTGAGGATAATTGGTAGCATTATGTGTGTTTTCTAATGTTAATTTGAATTATTTATACTTTGAAAAACTAAACAGAAAAAACTGTAAGAACACTATGTATGTTTTATATTTTCCTATTTCTGAAATCAATATAGCATAGGTTGAGGAAAATAATATCACTCTTTGAAGTTTTTATTTCATCTATATTTTATTTTTTTAGGGTCTAACTTTCATTTAAATCAAAAGGATTTTTGTTGGTAATTCCACTGGGTTTTTGCAGGGCTTGATGACACATATATTATATGTCAATCACATGACATGTATATTATAAATACTTGTTTAAATTTTATGAAGACAGCTTCATTCTAAAAGTTGACTAAAAAAAGATGAAGACTATTAATCATATATCAGAACATTTTACATTTAAAAAGTGTTAGTTTACTCACATGATCTGGCTTTCTTCTTTTTATGCTTGCGGGCACCCACCTGCATCACACCACCAGTTACCATACAAATGGTCCTGTGATTAGCCTGAAACAAGAGCTTTCATCAGTTGCAAAGAAGCTGGTCTTCTCAAGCACCCACTATGGTTATTATCCTGCCCTTGGATTGGGATTCTGGTACTGTCTTGAATGTAAATAACAAGTATTATTTAAGGGTTTGGATTATGTGGCTATGAGGTTTTTGGATATATATTATGTCTACTAGTATACTAAATAGATGATCTGTAAAATTCTGATTATTTCCTTTACTTGGATTGCACATTTCCTCTAACAACTCTTTCCATTATGTGTGTGTGTGTGTGTGTATATAAACACTTTTTTTTTCAAAGCTCTGTACCAAATGGTCTTGTTCATAGTAGGTAAGTTTTTTGCTTTGTCATTAACAATACTGACAATCCCCCTGCAGATGGCCTTCTGCTCCAAGATGGTCTCTGATTAGTTCCACAAACTTGACTGAATTCTAGTGAGCCTAATTTATTGCAATATTTCTGAAACCTAATGGTAGCTCTGTGGCATCTTCCTACAGAGATTATTCCTTGAAAAGCAGATTCTTAGTCTGGCTATTGGTCTTTTGTCAGAATGATGCCTATTTTTTTGAGACTACCACAAGGCCAATAGCCTTTGCCAGTGAATGAGTCACAAAAAGATGAAAAAGAACTTTAATTTCCTGTCTCATCCATACAAGGTATACACTGTGATAAGTTTTTTTTTTTTTTAAAAAAAAACTGACAGCAGCTGACACCATCTTTGACATAAGTCTTGTCATCATTAACAGTAGAGACAGAATAGGTATTAGCAATACTGAGACAGCTCTGTAAGATACTGTTTTTGCACACCGAATCCAAAATAAGCACTAAATTTCTAAAAATCAACATTTCCTGCGCTCTGAAGCATTGTTAGGTGACCCATATTTTACAACATCTATCCACTTTCCTACAGATGCAGACTTGCCAGCTCTCTAAGTGCAGAAAAAAAGTACTTCCTGTTCGCCTTTTAGATCAAGTGAATTATTTGTATACAAAACCATGTCCTTCTTGTCAAGTATCTCCAGCAACTGTTCTTCTCTGCCCATCATTTCCATGGTTTTGTAACTATTTTAACAGAAATCTCTTCAAGAAAAATACAGATTTGAAAAGCAACTAAAATTCGCATTCTGATCAGTTTGTCCCCTCAATTTGAATGCAGCAAAAAATATTTGCCCCATTTGTTATATAGTTGCCCCATTTGTTATATAGTTGAGGTACATAGATACAGTAAGAGTATCTACCTTTCCTGGGGAAATAAAAATCCATTATATTTCTACTATGATTTAGATTCTAGTGTTGTTTTGAATAGGTGCCTCTACGAATGACTATTTGTAATCACAAGCACTTTCAGTTGGCACTGAAAAATAACACAGCTATAGAAATTGAAGGATTTATTTATTTTTAAATGTGATTGTTTGAGATCAGTTCAGTTTGATATGATTTTTTAATAGAAAAATCTATAAAAACTGTCCTGATCAGTGTTTCTCAGCAGTGGTATGTATAGGTCCATGTGTGGGCAAGACAGGGGCAATATGCAGATTGCAATAAGAAAACTATAGATATGAAGATATGTCTTAAAAGCAGTGTCAAGACAATGACATTCAGAAAGGCAGATAAAATGAAAAGCTTAAGATATGAAGTTGCCTTGAAGCTATGGACTCAGGTTGTTCAGCTGTAACACCTTGTTATCAACAGCAATTAGAGCCATAGAAAATACAACATTGCAGGGAGATAAAATGGAAGAGCATAAAATGCATTTCTTGAGAAGTCAATTATATTTTTAAAAAAGTTTCCCTCCCTCCCCTTAATACAGAACTAAGTAAACAACCTTGGGTGTAATTTCTAAAGCAGTTTGCAGTTTTCTGATGAGAAAGACTTGCAGGCTTCATATAATGGCTAATCTTCTGCCTTTTCTTTTTTTCTCCCTTTTTAAATTTTTAACCAATGCGAATCTGGATGCCTCCTTAATTACTTCAACAGTTAGGCCAGAATACAGGTTTAGATTTTTTTTTTCCCCCCGCCCCGTGTATATAGGTACTCAGATATATATGCACTCAGATCAAGCGGTTTTAGCTACCACGCTCTTAAGCACCTGCTTTGCGCCTTTCTGGCCTTGGCCGAGGGCAGCCGGGAGGCAATTCAGCCTCGGCAGTTTTGCGCAGGAACGGGGATATTTTTAGGCCGCCGCGCGCTGAGTAACGCGCCCTCCTGTCAGGCGGTTGCCGGGCGCGCACGGGACCCCTGCGGGGCGCGCGGAGCGGCCGCAGACCCCGAGGGAGCCGCGCTCGCGGTACGTGCGCGG
>NW_010584445.1:517709-542283 GCF_000705375.1 Tinamus guttatus | reverse complement strand
CGCGGGCGGTAACGGTCGCTCGTTTGCCCCCGACGGTCGTTCGTTCGTCCCCTTTCTCCGCGCTCCCGGCCTGTATGAAAACGCTGGGTGAGGCAGTTTCCCAAATCGCTTTTCTACTGTTGCTGGCTGCTGTTTTCCTCACGTAGCCTGTAGAGGAGCGGAGGTTTTTCGTAGCCCCCTCGCTGCCTTGCTCAGGATTCTTGGTTTCCCTGTGTATGAAGGAGGAAAAAGGTGACTTTCTAGATTCTGTTTTTGCATGCCCGGGATGTGTAGTGGCAAGTGGCCTCGGTCCCCTTAAGTGTTGCCTTTTTTTTACGAGGAATAAGCATGTTTGCAGTTTCTCTAGCTGCCTTGGATACAAGTCCTGGGTCGCTGTGTCAAGGTTTGACTCCTCAGCACAGGTGTGTGATGTTCCCTTTCCGGCATCCTACAGTGCTTTAGGGAAACTTTTCCACTGGAGCTATTCTTGTTTGCAGATTGCCTATAAAACAGTCTTAAAAGGCCTCAAAATGAGTTAGCTATTTCATTTTTCCTGGAGGAGTAAAAAGAAGAAGAAAAAAATCTATATGGTCTGCATGCTCTCGCTTCCTGAGTGCTTTTGGAGGGGTAAGACAATAATATTTGTCCCAGCATCCTCAGGAATTTTGTCCATTGTTTCTCCTGCCATTTGTAAGGATGATTTTCTGCACTATGAGCAAAGGGAGTGACATTCCTTCTGCAGAAGATTTAATATGATATGGGCAGTCCCTGAGCTCAGATTTCACAGCTTGCTTCGTATCAGAGGGTCTGGACTGTGGAGAAATTGTAGCTCCAAGTACTCTTCAAGCAGGGTGGACATTCAGGTTGAGAACTGAGATGTTTCTTATCTGTTTTTGCTTTGTGGCCATGGTTTCATCTGGTATGATGCCTTTCTTTACCATCAGGTAAATTGCCACTGCAAGGAGAAGCACATAAGGTTTCACTTGTGAAAGAGAAAGTGAGATGTAGACTATGCTGCCGTCGTTCTCTCAGATTTTTTTTTTTTATTTGCTTTGTTTGCTTGTTTGGAGAAAAAGCAAATGGTAAAAATACTGACTTTGTGAAACAGAGTAATAATTTTGAAAGGTAGTGCTGATGACTGAAAGGATGTTTCTGTCTTGCAGAATGCATTACTTAAGTTTGGAGACGAATTAATTGCTGCTGTCTTTAAGTAGTTTCTATTTTATTCTTGCTCACGTGGTGGATACCTATGTGAATGTGCTTTCTTCCTGAAAGTAGAAGTTGATACCATCTTCCTCACTCTGGCTTTGAGATCAAGTGCTTTGATTTTTCTAGTTAGTGTTGGATTACTTCCTTCCCCCCGACTCTAAAGCAGGGATACAGAGTCTTCTGTCTTGAACTAAGAAAAGTCTACTCTCAGTACCACTGCGGTGGTTTATTAGGTATCTTCTTATTTACAAAGAGGAAGTTGGCAGGCTGAGGTGTCTTTTGGCCTTTCCCAGTCTAGTGGGCAAAATGTAGTTCCCTGCCATAGCAATTGAGTGTCTGTTTGGTCTTCCTGTTTTTTTTTTTTTGTTGTTTGTTTTTTACTTTATTATCTTGAGTCTTGCAGACCTTTAAGGGATGACTAACAAAAAAGAGTGGGGTTTTCACCCTTGGTGAGGGTGAAGCAACCAGCCAGTGTATCACTTTCAAAGACAACATATGCTCTGCCATCTCTGTCTCGTATGGTGTTTATTATATTTTTATCCACCATGATGCATTTGTTATGTTTTGAATTTAATTTAGACTGTAAGATGTTTGGGATAAATAGTGCTCGTGTTTTTATTTATTTATATTTTAAAACTTCAGATTCACTTGGGAAATATTATGATAAATAAATTTTATAGTATACTTGCTCATTCATTTGTGACTTTTTTTTTTTTTGCAGTTTGGCATTAATGCATTTTTGCAATGCAAGTACTAGTTTCTGGATGAGCTTACTTAGCAATAATGAAGTTGTTTCAACCTACTTATTTTGTAACATTAGTACTAGAATTTTATTTTCAACAAAGTCCTGACAAGAGGGCAAGACTTACTGGAAGTAAAAGGTGATTATAATTCCCTTTTGAGAGGACTCAGTGATTAAGGGAAAGCTGGGAAAGGCATAGGGAGATCTCTAAATGTAGTGGGTAGTGGGTTTTTTTGGTGATACTTCAAAGGAAATGAAAATGCAGATCAGTAGAGAAGTGAAATCTTTTTCCACAGTATTTATTTACTTTTTAACTGGTCCTTTTTATTTTAAGTGTAGGCTAATGCTTTTTTAGTTTTTTTTTTTTAAGATAATACGTTTGGAATAAAATGAAATGGCTTTACGTTGACTTGTCACTGCACATACATAAGGTGCAGCAAAAAAACATGGTTTTGTCAGAAAATGATTGTGGGCTATTTGTGGGGTTGAAAAAAATTATTAACATAGATACTTTGTGCTTTCTTGTATAGGATAAGGCACACCTCTGGGTTAACAGTGACTTGAACATCATTTTATCAACTCCGTGCTTCTTTCCTCCCTTCTCCCCCTCTATTTTTTTAATATATGAGAGATTATAGGCTTATGGTCAATTATGATTTTAGGGAGAATATTAAAATCTGCATAGTATTACCGTTTCAGTGTTACTTTTTTTTTTTTTTTTTTTCTCAGGGCAGACTTGTTATATTGACTTTTGAAATGATCAGCTTTGAAATGCCTTAAGCAGCCAGATCCTTATCTCCTTTTGGAGATAACTGACCAGGTGCTGTGCTCTGAACAAGAGCAGTAGCAAGGAAGTACTGTCATGCCATTTTTGTCCATGGAAACCTGGAATTCCATTATAATATTACAAGTGTAGGCTTAAAGATGGACAATTTACATGTTTTGAAATTTGAATGCTGCTATTTTTTATTCTCAATAAGAAAAATGCTGGAGAAGTATAGTGTTGGAATTTGTGCTGTTTTAAGATGGCAAGTGGAATGGATCTAAGAATCCAAGGTCTACCTCAAAGTTTCAAGTTGTGATTGGAAAATAGCCTTCTTGGATGCCTAGTAATGCTTATGTTTTTCTGAGATCTTCTACAATCAGGAAGATAAATTTTTTTACAATTGAAAGATTAGCTTGGAAAGTCATGTATGCAGTTAACATTTATTGGAAATGAAGTTTCCAATAAATATTGAAGTTTCAAACTAGCCAACATGTGGATTTATTTGTGTTAAGAATTCTATTTTCAATAGCTATTAGTATATATTTTAATCCTTTTACTGCTTGTCATGCTCACTGATATTATTATTTTTTTCTAATAAAAGTCACAGTGCAGCTATATAACGTAGAGGCTAGTTTCCACAGAAATGGGAAATGAAAGACTTTAGTAAGGAGGAATGACTAGGAAGATTTATTTTGGAGTTAAAACAAATCACACTTAAAATATATATAGTATTAAAAACATCTTAAATAGTGTGATAAATGCCATGAAAAGTTGAAAGGAGTGAAGTGAGAGATAAATGGCTAAGGTACATGTGTAAATGGCATGCGTTAACTGTGTGTAACTGTGAAGTTAAGGTTGGAAGTCAGTAGAGAGAGGAATGTATTCTAAACGTAGACTAATGATTGGCTTGTAGCAGGCATTTTGTTTCTAAGAAAGTGAAGGAAATATGAGAGATCTTTGCCACTCCTGAATTTAGCCCAGCAGAATCACACAATGTGCAGAGCGCACCTGTGGAACACTCTGCGTCCACATTCCTTGGGATGAATGCTGGCTTGTGGTCTTACTGGCCAATATTGGCTTTGAGAGGCTAAGAGGATGTCCTTCACTGACTTCATCTAATTTCTAATGGAGATTTGCTGTGTCTAGACTCACAGCTGCCATTATTTTGCATCTGATTTGATTATCTCATAGAAAATAAAGTAAATTGAATGCATTTGGAGACCACAGTACTGTAGTTTCCTGGAACTAGTTGCTTCTTGCAAATATGAGTTGAATCTTGGTGGTGGTTGTAACTGCAGCTGCTTCTGTTTCTCGAGTTGTTAACTCAGGACTTCTAAAGATCAGTAATTACAGGTTAATTTACAGGTAATCTGCTAAAATAGGTGGCATTTCTGCCACCTATAGGTAGGTAGCGTTTCATTCTGTGCAATGTTTGCGTGCCTTTAATATTTAATAGAAAGGCATAGGGTCTGTTTTTTTTTTTTTTTTAACCATCTTGTGAACTTTGACCTAGAGTTTTCTCTAAAGCATTCTTCTCAAAATGTGTTCTGTTATTGAAATACCATAGCTCTTACCACTTCTGTTCTTCAAGCAACTTGGATTAGCACGCAAACTTAACATAGTAAAGCATCATTGCTATTCTTGACCCCATGTCAAGCAATAGTTTAAGAAATGGTGCTATCAAATACTTCTTTGGAAGGCAATTTGCTGTGTAAAGCATGTTTTTGATAGATATGTATTGGTAGTCATGATATACCTTGGCTTTTATTTGGGAACCATCTTCACAGACCTCACTTGAAATCTGCTCAGGCAACTTGCTTTCCTTAATGAAAGGAGTATAACAGCATCTGCCATCAGTGTCTGATGTTAATGTCGGGTGCCTGTAATGCCTTCTAACTTGCACTTGTGAATTGATTATGCTGAGCAAAGATGGGTTCAGGGGCAGTGCTACATATTGGCAGATACACTGCACCAAAACTTTCATAAAGATAAGGTGTATTCTCTGGCCAAACCGTTGAAAAACAGACCTGTTAATTTTACTGATGCTCAGCAAATAAGCCATACACATTTACATGTAAAATGTGCAGATAAAAATACCATGTTCTATCTTCAGGCTTTTCAGTATATGATACAATTAAAAAAAATGCTCACCAGCCCTTCAATATTCTAGAAGCCCCAAAGTGACTTGCCTCTTTTTTTTTTTTTGTTATTTGCGAGAGCGCAGGAAAGAATTACTTTGTTGGAACTTTAAGAGATAAAATGTTAAGAAGGGATGTTTCAAAAAAAAGAGACATAATTTAAAGATACAAAATAATGGAAGGGTGAGTTGATTAAATATTTCTTTAATAGAATCTCAGTTTTAATTAATGTTTAGCTTTAAAAGTATTTTAGAACTTAGTTGTTCGTAATATTTTAATAAGGAAGGAGAAATGTCAATGCTTTAAAGAAATAGCAGGCGTATTTAATCTCTACCAAACACTGATCTTACTAAAAATGCAAAAATTTTGAAAGTTTTTTTTTTTTAAATAAATTTTCAAATTTTTACATCTTTATTGAAATATACTTGAGAATAATGTAAGGGGAAAATCCTGCTAATTCAGTCAGGGTTCTAGCTCAAAAATCTTAATGCTTGCAAATGGCAAATGTTTTTTGTTGTTTTTTTGATCACATGATAAGTTTTCATCACTGTCACTGAACCTGTTAAACGAAATTGTTGGACATTCTTCTATTTCTATATATGTGCATGTTTCCTCTATATAAACATATTCAGCAACCATTCCTCCTTTCTCCTTCCCTTGCTATTTCCCTTGCATTAAATTGAAGTGAAAGCCAAGAGGGTGGTGAGCTTTTTCTTGTGAAATAATAAATCACCGTTCTTTCAGTAGTATCAATGAGCATTGATTGACCTCACCAACTTGTGAGATCAAAACAGGCTTTATAAATAACTTTTATTCAAAAACTTATATGTACAATTTCTTTTACAACAGAAAAGTAGAATGCAATTTCTGAAATTAATGCTTATTGATAGTTAAGGGATTTATTGTACAGACGACAATAAAAGCTTGCATTTACATTAGGACTGCAGATGTGGAACACTATACAGAAACTAAATGAAAATACTGTCCCTTTGAGTGATTTCATGGTGTATTTTTTCAAACTTTTAATAAATAGTTGAGTAGGAAGAAATAGATGGAATGCTCTTATTGTGGTTAAAAATGGAAAGTAATGTCATTAGATCAATGTGAGCATAAGGAGGAAAAATGTTCTGTTTATTTTTGATTAAAAACTATAGAGGGTTTGTAATAACCCTATATGAAACACCATGTTCTTCATTACCTTTTATTCTTACTTTAAAAGAAAACATGCCATGCTTTTTAGATTTATGATGAAATGAGAATATAATAATATAATAATAATAGAGAATATAATTAAAAAATCATACTGTTCGCCAAGGCATAACAGAGCATTGTCTTTTTTGTGGAACATCTTCCTTTTGTGATGTTTGAAAATGAATGGAAGGTAAGTTTGACTTTTTTTGTCTCTGGCCACACTATTAGCTACTGAAAGTTTTCTATATTTCTTGGTATTTTACTTTTTTTTAAGTTGTTAAAACTACTACTGAATTAGCTACACTCAGTCTATCTGAGTCTGACTTGAGATTGCTGGTCAACTTATTCCAAAACATTTTACAGGAGATGTGGCATGTTACAATGTTCCTGATACTGTTGTGATTTTTCTGAATCTAATGCAGCAGGAGTTGCATTGTTTTTCATTAAAATGTATTCAGACGTTTGTTTGGCAAAATCCGTTTCCATTCTTTTTGAACAATCGTGTTTCACAGAGCTCAGGGACAGGCAAAATAGCTCCCGGTGTATTCTGAAACTATATTATAGTGCATCTTTTTAACTTTTTATGAAACAAAAAAAATTAATGGATCCAATGCAGAAAATTCCTTACTTGCTTTGAATTCTGTGGTAACGATTTGTTTAAATAGTTTCTTAACAAAATTAATAGTTTTTTTTTTTCCAGAGTGTATGATCAGTGGGAAAAAAGCATTCTTGGCTCTGTGAAAACTATTATTTCAAGGAAACCATAATTCTATAAAATGTAAAATTAATGTCTTAGAAAAATGGATAAAGTGAGGGAGACCTTATATTAGAATCATATGTTTTAAGTTTATATAAAAATAGATAGTTAAGGGCAAATGCAATAGAGTCTGTGATTCTTCAGTTATGTGAACTGTTGATGTTTTGGTCAGAAGACGGCAGGTGATGAAATAAGAAAGAAATCTTGAAAATAATTAGGTCTAATTTAGGACAGCCATCAGGAAGTAGTTTATCCTAAAGTGGACCATTTCTTGTTTACTGGGATTTTTAGGGCTGATGAGAGAGTGTTTCGGGGTGGGGGGAGCCATAGCAAATTCTTTTTTTCTGTTTTCCCCACCAAAAATGCATGATTAAATCTCCAAATCTTTTTATATACTTTTGCTATTTTTAAAGTAAGAAAATGTTGAAACAAGTAAATGAGCATCTGTTATTTTTCTGGAAAATGGGACTGTACTTTATCCTAAGTGGGCCTGTGCTCTGTCTTGGACTAGAATGAAATAAGGTGGGGGACCTTTTCTCTCCACAGAACATTTGAGGGAACTTTAATCTCGATAAGCTAGTTTATATTGCTGTACTGGAATGGCTTTATATTTGCTACTGCAAAATTTGCAACCTCTGCTTTTGTCAATAGATGTAGGCAAGCTGACCTTTGTAGTTGCGGGGTTTTGTCCATATAGTGCTTTCTTCTCCTCAAAATACACGAGATTCATAGTTTTCCCCCAAATTCTGTTTATTTTCCTCTCCAGCCCGCACACTGTGGCACTACATAAGTTTTGTTTTTGTTTATGATCATCCTTGATGATCATCCTTGAAGTATTAGGTTATAAAAATTGCTTTAACCTTTTTTTTTTACTCATAGATTAAAAGGACAGTGTAACAGGAATCTAGTTCCTAACAGCAGCATTGTCTAGATGTCTCCTTCTTATCCTTAGCCAGAATGTCTCTGTGCCAGCAGACTCTATAGCAAGAAGAGGAGAAGGAATCTTCTCTTCTGTGATCTTCCCCAAGGAGTAGATAATGTTTTCTGTGTGGCCCTGAGGCTGATACTGTCTTTTATTGTCTGCAAATCCTGATGCACTGAGACACGTAGTAAATCTTTCTAAAGCTTGGCTCAATGAATAGGTGAGGAAGAGTGCAGGACTATGTATGTGCTTTTTCCCTTCTATCATGAAGCAATGGTGCATGTCTGCTTCTGTGTCCAAACTTACCTCAGCCAGAGATAAAACTTTAAAGTTTATCCTTAAGATGCATGTTCTTCCCAGGAAAAAATGCACTTTTATGTGCCCTTCCGCCCCTCTGGCTGCAAGAAAGCCAATCTGGGCAACTCAGATTATGGTAGAAAATAAATAACTAATGAAAATAGAGTTATTTTTAGATGCTTATGTTTTCATGCTTTTTTGAGTTGTCATGCATAAGTAGAAAAGAGTTGCTGGAATGTAATTTCATGTCTATAATTTCTTCCTAAATGGTTAAAAATAATATTTTCTTACTGAAATGGATACTTCTGCCTTGCTTTATGCATCTGAATTGTTTGTACATAGCAGAAGTGCTAATGTTTTGTGGCAGAATTGCTAGTACAAGCTAACTTGTATATAACAGTATTTTGTTAGCTTGTTTGATCCATTTTGCCAAGGACAGTGTTTGCACGGAAGTGAATTACTTCTAATGGACCATCCTGGGTGTGATACAAATGGTTTGTGTGTCCAAATTACCAATGTTCAATAAATTTCATAGCTTTTTATTTCTGCCCAGTGGCATTAGTCAAAGCATTTCAGCAGAGCAGTGTGTTTTCCACCTCTGCAACTCATGGATCTTGACGCACCTCTTGGGAAAGAGGTGAAAATTCATGTGAATGGCCAGTTATTCATAGTAGTAGCTGAAACCAAGTTAAATAAGTGAAAACATCTCAGTTCAATGCACATTAATAATTAAAATTAAACAGATGCTTTAGAATATGCTGGCCGTTAAACTTGCTGAAAACCTAGCATATACCAAGCAATTCTTAGAATTCCTGTAAGCCTGTTGAGATATTGTTTGCATGGGTGTCAGTGAAGAGAGTGAAGAGGAGAATGATTTTGCCAAGAGAGAATTGTCTGTGAAGCCAAAACATGTAGAAACATGTTTGCTGGCATGATTAGTATCAGTAATGTTTTATGCTAACAATTTTTGTAAGGATTTAGTTTACCAGAGATTATTAATAAAACCAGTATTAAAACTTTCTTCTCTCTGCTCCTACTTGACACTTCTTCAGAACAATTGTAGAACAGATGTTTTATAGCACTGGGAAATAATGTATCTAGAGATAATGAGAATGCCTTGAGGGAATGGTTAAAGATTACAGAATTCAACTGAATCCAACTTTTGCTCTTCCTCTAATTACCTTCAAAATGGTATTTGATCTGATTAATCACCACTGATTTAATTAATTTCACTCATCTCTGGAAATAGTCAGACTTGTTTAAAAAAAAATCAAGAGGCCTAATTCCTAGAGTTCAATATATTTGTTAATATTTATGCTATGTAATTGTAATAAACTCATTCAAAACTTGGTGAATACTTGATAATAATATTGAAGAGTTGTATAACAGGAAGAACATCAGATCCAAATTTGTGTTTTTCTGTTTGGTTAAATAAACTGCAGGGTAGATCTACCAAAGTCATAATATGATATCCAAAAGAAACAAAATAATCATTTTTTGAAATGAAAACCTGGTTTATTTATTATGTAGCCTTCTCCTGAGAAGTGGAATGACAACAAATATTAGCAAGCTCGTATTTCATTAAGCAAATCATATTGTATTGTATTACTATATTTACCTAGAAGGAAATATTCAAATTAACTTATTTAATTGTTGATTTATCATACTAAAATATGCTTCTAATGATTAAAACTGAACTAACAGAAACAGTTGGTTTCTTCCCTCCTTTTTATTATCCAAAAACCTCTTTATTAATTCAAGCATTAGTTCCAGTGCCCTCTCTCAATGATTAGAGGGATGGGGAGAGAGAGCTGGTGAATTACTACTTTCACTCTGTATTTTTGAAAATGTAATTTCTTGTTTTAGGTAAGTCTCAATGTAGACGACGACAATTTTTTTCTTTGGATAATTCCATGTGTTCAGTCATTTAAATCTATTAACGTATGTTGGCTAAAATATATTTTTGGGACCCATGTGGTTCTTAAGTTTGTTTGGCTGAGTCAAAGTGTTAAGATATTTTCTAGTAGGAAAGAAATGTTCAGTCTTTTCTCCGAATGAAATAAATCTTTTTTTTTTTTTTTTAACTAGTCATCCTAAATGTAGAACAGAATATAAATGTGATTTTAAAAGTAATTACTATAAGACTTGGGGTACTTCTTTCCTCCTGATATATGCTAGTTTATTCACTATAAACATGTTTTCTAAGATAAAGGGGAAGAGGTTTTTTTTTAATCTATGTGTATATATTTTTTTCTCTCTCCTAGGTTTTCTGAATTTGGAGGAAAAATAGATTTTTGCCCACAGGAAGAATGCAGTGAAACTGCCAATATTTCTAGCTGGAATTATAGATTTGATATTCAACTTTAGTGTTACTTAATTTCTTATTACGTAGTACCTCAAAGTAGAAGAAAAATGTATGGAAGTGCAAGAACAATCAGTAACTTAGAAGGAAGCCCCTCCAGGTCTCCTCGTTTGCCAAGATCTCCTCGCCTGGGCCACAGGAGAACAAATAGTGGAGGAGGAGGAGGAACAGGTAAGACGCTCTCAATGGAGAACATCCAGTCCCTTAATGCAGCCTATGCAACATCTGGACCAATGTATCTGAGCGACCATGAAGGTGTAGCTTCTACTACTTTCCCAAAGGGCACAATGACTCTTGGAAGGGCTACAAATCGAGCTGTATATGGTGGTCGAGTCACAGCTATGGGGAGCAGTCCTAATATTGCTTCAGCTGGACTTTCCCACACAGATGTCCTTTCTTATACTGATCAGCATGGAGGCCTGACAACATCTTCACACCATCATCACCATCAGGTTCCTTCGATGCTGAGACAGGTTAGAGATAGTACAATGTTAGACCTTCAGGCTCAGCTTAAAGACCTACAGAGGGAGAATGATCTTCTCAGAAAAGAACTAGATATTAAGGACAGCAAGCTGGGATCCTCCATGAATAGCATCAAAACTTTCTGGAGTCCTGAGCTAAAGAAAGAGAGAGTATTGAGGAAAGAAGAAGCAGCCAGAATGTCAGTTCTTAAAGAGCAAATGAGAGTTTCCCATGAAGAAAATCAGGTAAGTAGAGCTGAAAGTTTCTTTCTATTGATTTACAGATGAGCACTTGATATTTCACTTGTGATACTGTGTCCTGTGCTAGAACAAGTCTGACAATAGCAACAAGAATTGTATGTCTTGATTCCTCTGCCTCTGGCCTCTAACAGGAGGAAAGCACTAATAAGAATCTAGATGTCAATTATAATTTCCTTGATACAGCACTCTTGCACAAAATAGCTGAGAAAAATTATTGTTTGTTACTACCTGCTTTCTTGTTTGTGAGTCTTTCTCTAGTGATTTTAACAGTGACAATCAAACACATTCTGCAACCTTTTCTGAAGAGGTAAATGAAGCACGCCTGCAAATGCATAAATGAAGATACACAGGCTTTTGTATGTGCTACATAGGGATTTACCTGCCTTGTTTTCCCGAAAGCTAAAAGAACATATGCTATTAAATTCCCCAATATAACTCTTTAGAATTGTGTGCTTCAGAATGAGGTTGTGTTTTCATCTTTTTTGATGTCCTGTGTATTAGAAAATGATTGTCTTATAAATTCGCTTTTCAAGTACTTTTTTTCATGATTTAATTACTAATATTTTCTTTCCTAAAGCTATGAAAAGATTTAACTCATTTAATCTGAATGAATAATGCTATAAGGGCAAACTTTGAGACCCTATGCTATTTCACAAATCTATATAAAAAACAGTGGCATAGATAAAAATTCTCACATTGCAGGCTCCACGTCCTTTTTGTTTGGTGATAATATTGTAAAGCTACTCTGCTTTTAGACGTAGCTTTTCTCTGACAAAAACACAGTCCTATGTTTCTCGCACTTACAAATCCCCAATCTGAATTTCTTCACTGCCTGGCAGCCAGGAACAATTAAAATTACTAATTTCTTTCTATTGAGTTTTTAGTCACCAGTCCTTCTCACCAAATTTTCCAGTTCTTAACTGTTTAGCTACATGACATACCTGTGAAAGTAACGTATGCTCAGTCTTGATTGATATTGGTTATTCTAGTGGAAAACTGACTGAGAAAGCAGGAATCCAGTCCGGTGAATTAATATTGTTTGTGTATAATTCAGGTATCCAGACTGATAATACTAGGAATCAAAGACATGTTTGGAGAAGGTTCTGCTGTTTTCAAGAGCCCTGTTGGTGAATTCCTAATCTGAGATGCTGGTGTCACTTAACAGAAGAGGAAATATTGTAAATACAGACTCTTTAGGCTTGCAAATACAAAGCAGAAGTCAAGATGAACTTCATATAAACATAGATTAAGTTCCTAAGGAGGACTCTTCTATTTTTATGTTGCTCTTTAAGTTATAACTGAGATAACATATATAAAGCTTAGTTTGTATCACATTAGAGAACAGTGGATTCTGCATGAGGTAACAATCACTGTTTAATCAAAAGGTAGGCCTATTCATCAATGAACTCTCCTTATGAAATACTAACACAACAGTGAGTGGGAGTTGATGCAGATAAAGTAGGTGATGTGCTTTCTGCTTCTATGTCAGAAGATTTTTTCATTAATCTGACCTGCTACTTTTTCCATTGATGATTTTCCTTTGAGGTATCAAATTCAGGCAAACTGGATCTGCCCATTGTAATGTCTCTGAACTTTTACGGTTTAGAAAGGGTACAATGCAATATTAAAAACGAATTACTTTGGAAAACACATCATTTCTGCTTCAGAATGAACCACTGATTTTCAGGGGCTGGAAGGAGACTGGGTAAAGGCCAAAAGGAAGAAATGACAACGTCATTGCAATTCCTGGAGAAGTAGAGGAAGAAACTAGCTGAGCAATGAAATATTTGTAAATATTTAAAGAAAACAAATCACAGTCAACGTAGATTTGTCAAGAATAAAATGTCAAACTAATCTATTTTTTGTGTGTGACAGAAAAACGAGCTTTATGCAACATGCCTATGCAGTAGTCACATATGTTAAAGTTAGGAAAAGTGTTTGGTATGTCTCCCTTAGCCTTCTGAGCAAGCCAGTGGGAAGCATATGAGATGAAATTGCTATTACATGGATGCATATACGTTTGGAAGACTTTACTGAGTGTAATTATCAATGATTCATGGCGCAGTTAGAATGATGATGCCTGTAGGGATCTGTCCTGTGTTTGAGGTTTTTATCGGTGACCTGAATGATGGATGTGTGTTTTATTCCCAGATGACATCAAGCTGGGGAGGGCTAAAAACATCCTAGGAAATAGGTTTATAATTGAAAATGATTTTGACAAATTAGAGAAATTGTCTGGAAAAGTAGGAAATGTTTTAACAGAAAATTGGTAGAAATCAAAGCTGCCATTTAGAAGAGACTCTAACAGAGATAATATTTATTATGGACAGTGACTTAGATATTCCAGATTTTCATTTAAAAATTATTTTGCTTTTGCAGATGTATGCTTTGTTCTTAGATTTTTATAACCCAAAGTTACATTAGTAGTCTTGTCTTTGCTTCTCTTAATCTTTGTGTCATGGTTTTTCATGACACGATTAATATTGTTTTTAAAATGGACTGAGTATATACAGAGGGGCAGGGAATACTTTAAGCTTTTTCTTTTAACAGTGTTTTTTTTTTTCTTGGAGTCATCCGTTTACCATGTCTCAAACAGAAATTTTGTGTATTTTTTCCAGATAGATTGCTATTCTTGCTAGCCTTATTTGAACATGTTACATAGCAGCATAATAGAAAGCTTGCCTGGTGATCAGAAAGTTAGGAGGAGGAAAGAACTGAGAGGATGCCAAAAATCCTTCAACACCACTAATTTCCAGGATTGATGCATGCCTGTTGAAATAGATTGAGAACTGGCTTATCCATTTAGATAACACAATATATCAGAGCTTATCAGTTAACATGCAGCTTTTGTGACATTGCAGTAATTGATATGTTTTAAAATAATTTCTAAAGCAGAAAGTAACAAATAGTTTACCTGCTTATAAATGTCATTATTTAATCTGACACAATAATACAAGAATGAATTCCTGCAGACAACAAACAGTGGCTCTTGTTCAATCATGATATGGTTACTTGATGTTATTGAATGTAGATGGTGAGAATGGTGAGTTTTTTTTTTTTTTTTTTCCCCCTTCTTCTTCCCCTTACAGGAAACAAGGTAATTTTAATTTGCTTAATGTGTTGTTTGAAAACATACCGTAAATTTTAATCTCTTGAAGTTTTGCTTCTGACACTGCAGGAGTTTGCCTCTGATAATGAGATCAAGAGAAAGGATAAAAAGGATAGTGAACAGTTACTTTGAGAGCACAAAAGGTTTGAATATAAACTTGTTCCTTGAAATAATGATCCCGGTGAATATGAATAACTCATAGATGCCCAATATGAATAACTCATAGGTGCTGTGATTAACGGAATAGAGGAGAAAAAATATAATAACTAGTGGATAAGTGTATGCATATTTATAACATCAGAATTGTGAGTAGTTACTCACATGTTATTTGATGTGTTCCCTTCCTCCCCCCAGTCCTTGATTCATAGCAAGTTTTTAAGTAGAACTATAAAATAATATACATCAGGAAATATTCTGGAATGCTGTTTTCCTTCTCTGCATGAATTAACTAAAATGTCTAGGGAAACCTTGTTCAGACTAATATATACATTCTTGTAAATTACTATTTACAAGACCATATACCTATTTTGCTGTTTTTATGTGTTGTCCATCATCCATTATATGCCATTTACATTATTATTATTCTATGTAAAAGGAAAGGCAAGAGAGGGATATATATATATATATATATATACTTCAGTGTGCTGTAGGTTTATCTGGGAACTAGTCAGTGGAGAAACATAGTAACAAAAAATATCCAAAACTTCTAACATCCTGTAGTAGAGCTCAGTCCTCTTTTAACTTTTTCCATGCATTTGGAAGCATTACCTGCTTCCAAATTGGACTCTTCCTTGATCAGACACTGCTGGCATCTTCTAAATGCAAGTCACAGGAAGTTGAAGTGTTGTCTTCTTACGCAGTCTGTCTGCGAGCTTTTAGCATGTATTCTTCAGTTTTTGGGAAATGTTTCGTTTATTGCCATTAAATTTCTAGACACTTGATTCTCATGGAATACACATGGATTTATTAACAATTAGAATTCCAGTGTAGTTCTAGATAGATTATATTTTGATCATTTTTATTTCTATCCTTCATGTACAGCAAAGTGTACATTTGATTAGCCATAGGAAAGGTATTGTCCTTTAAAACCAAGCAGAGAGGGCATAAATGTTTCTGTCTCGTCTCTGTGTACATATGAGCAATACCATAAATGCGGAAAGTGATTATGATTATTAATGGAGTACAAGGTTACGTACAGAAAATAAAGCTGGGAACCAGAGAAGGGCACATGTCCTGTTCATGCTTTAATAGGATTTCTGAGATGTGTTAGCACATTAAAAATAACTTAAAACAAATAAAGAAATCGTATTAACTAAAAGGTGTGTGTGTATATGTTTACTAAGTTTATTGAAAATGATCAGTTTAAATATTTTCAATTCAGCTTTGTAACATAGTATTTATGAAGAAAGAAAGTTTCAGTTAAGATATTTTTTAATATATTTTCACGATGTTCAATCACCTTTTTTGTTTTTTAGTATATTGTTGCTTCCTGCTTTTTTAATTTTTTTGTTTTTAATACCTCTATTAAGAGCTGCACGCTACGTGCTTACTTCTGGCTTTAGCCTTATTTTGGATGATATTTTTGTTATTTTCTTCATTTAAATTTATTTTCACTGGCAATTTAGGTAAGTGCAAGATTTTTTTTTTTTTTTTTAATATGATGCCAAGTACTTAAACATTTAAATGTGGAATAGTGGAAACATTAATTATAGAGTAGAATCATAGAATGCTTAAGGTTGGAAGGGACCTCTAGAGATCATCTAGTCCAACCCTCCTACACACGCAGGGTCACCTAGAGCACGTGGCACAGGACCGTGTCCAAGCGGGTTTTGAAGATCTCCAGAGAAGGAGACTCCACAACTTCTCTTGGCAGCCTGTTCCAGTGCTCTGTCACCCTCACTGTTAAGAAATTAGAACTTCAATATTTGAAGAAGACAAACTAAGTCAAAAATTAAAATATGGTTCTATCAAATAGGAGTGGGCTGAAATAGCAGGACTGTTCTTCTTAGAATTGATAGCATATGGTGGGGATGGTGGGAAACCAGAGTAAATAAACTATGCCAGTGTAGATTGGCTTTTGTGCTGCAGTTAGCGATGTTGGAGGGAAGGACGTTCACCACCGAGGGAGTAAGTGAGGAGGTGGGGGGTGGGCATGATAATGCTATAGCTCTCAAGGGAACTGTTGAGGAAACATCAGTGCTAAAGGTGTTATGGTTTGAGGGAATGTAAAATGTGATCTTTTTAATATTTTTAAACAGAATTTTTAAATCTAAAGAAAGGCTGGGGAAAATCTGAGCTAGAGAAAGAGCAAGGAAGGAAATGTTTCCCTGTAAGTGGGCAAGTGCTTGCTTACTTTTGACTGAAACCTTTTGGTGGTATTATGATTTAGATAATATATGTGTACACATTATATGACATAAATTATTACTTTTGTATAATAATTATACCATATGTTAACAATCATTGGAAAATGAATTTTTTGTATTTTTATGTGATATAAAGGAAGGTCCAAGAAATATAAGTGTAGGTTTATTTAGTTTTTCCCCAGTATTTGAGAGAGGAGTGCATAAAACACAGTTTTTCTTTTACACTGGGTTTCTGTGGGGTTATTAGACTGTGTGTACAACTCTGTCAGATGGAGGAGCACTATTATTGGAGCATAAAAGATGCTTTATTCAGAATGTCTATTAGAATTTGATTTTAAAAGGTGCACAAAAAGTGATTTAAGGAAACTTTAAAGAATATGAACAAATTTTCTGCTTTGGTCAGTAAAATCCGAATCTTTTGTGTAGTATTTTTTTTAAATGTTGTTACTCATCTCAATTTTGCTAATAAAGAGCTAATGTAAAAATATTTACAGGTTGTTTAAGTGCATCTTTAAACCATTACATGTTTAAATCTCATGAACAGAGGTGCTTTCTCACAGGTGTCATAGATAATACATCAAACATTAATCTTGGTGAATCTTTTCCACTAATTTTGATGGAGCCTGCAGCATTTTATTTATTTATTTATTTATTTCTCTGTTAGCCTTTGTGAACTTCTTTCCTTCCTGCCTTCAGACCCTGAGGCCTTCTAGTTAATTTGGAAAAAATGCTAGAATGATTCTCTTCAGAATTTTTCATCATCTGATGTGGGGGAGATAGTGGGAAGGAAGTACCGAAAAATGAGTCACTCCTTTCTCATTATGCATTTTTAGCCTTTACTATTTCAGAAATTGTCCCTCAGTTTGGTCTTTTCATTTTGATTTTTTTTTAGGGTTGTTCCTGCTTTATCTGCCAGGCAGTTGACAGTGTCATATTCAATTACTCATATTCACTGCAACAAGGAGCTCTACCTTCTGGGCTATTAAAAAAAAAAAAAAAAAACCTTTCTGGGTATCCTGTAAAGCATTATATTTATTTTACATATGTATATGATTTAAAGATAAGCCTGCCCACTACGTTCTTAACCCATCTCTTTTTTCCATTATGTCTCTGAGCTCAGGTGCTGTCTTTTTGCCAAAAAAACCATTGCTCAACCAGTTAGAGGGTCATTTGAGTTGGAGGGTGAGGGGACTCCAGGAGCTCTTGGTGTATTTTTGGCTCAAATTTTATTGTCTGTAGGGGAAACAAGTAATTCCAAGTTTTGTAATTTTAGAATATTTGGCCTGTGGGGTGAAGAAATTGTATTTCCTTTTCAAATCTCCTTAAGCATCTGCCACAGTGTAGTTAGCTCTCTTACTTTCGGTACTGAAGATGATAGACAAAACTAACAACCACATGTGAGATGATGACAGTAGACTTCACATGAAGTGCTCTTTGAATCCTGGAGGGAAGGTAGTCAATGATATTGTTGCCAAAAGGAAAATCCTGAGGCAAATTAATATAAATATTTCAGTCTTAGTGATTTAGAGAACACCAAGGTATTGTAAGGTAATCTCTATTCCGATTCTGTGTATAGCTGCATGAGAAAGTAAGGTTCCCACACCATAGAATCAGAGAATGCTTAAGGTTGGAAGGGACCTCTAGAGGTCATCTAGTCCAACCCCCCTGCACACGCAGGGTCACCTAGAGCACGTGGCACAGGACTGCGTCCAAGCGGGTTTTGAAGATCTCCAGAGAAGGAGACTCCACAACCTCTCTGGGCAGCCTGTTCCAGTGCTCTGGCACCCTCACTGTTAAGAAATTTTTCCTTAAGTTTCTGTGGAACTTTTGATGCTTCAGTTTCTGGCCTTTTCCTCTAGTTCTGTCGGTGGCCACCACTGAAAAGAGGCCAGCACCATCCTCCTCACTGCCTCCCTTGAGGTACTTCTAGACACTGCTCAGGTCCCCTCTCAGCCTTCTCTTCTCCAGGCTGAACAGGCCCAGCTCCCTCAGCCTCTCCTCGTAGGGCAGATGTTCCAGGCCCCTGATCATCCTTGTAGCCCTGCGCTGGACTCTCTCCAGCAGCTCCACATCCCTCTTGTACTGTGGAGCCCAGGACTGGACACAGTACTCTAGATGTGAATGTGATAGAGGAAAAGCAGAGGTCAGCAGAAACAAGAGAAAGCATAACACGAAGATATATTAAGATACAAGTATAAGGTATATTAAGATAAGGTATGTTAAGATATACCTTCAGAGGAGTAATAAGCCCTGAATAATGTTGAATTATTGCATAGACAGAAACTTCCTAAATTGGAGTTCAGTAGGCTATTCTTATTGCAGAGTCTTTGTTTGAATGAAAGAAAACACATGGGAAGAGAGAGGGGGAGTAATTTTGTGGAAAAAAATTAAAAAGTTTGTGGGGAAGGGAAAAAAAGTGGGGAAATAATACTTTCCACGTATGTATTTTAGTTTACAACATCAGTTTACAAATGATGTAATGTCTTCTTAAATTTGCTGGTGGAGAGTCTGAAAGAATAGTCGCTGACAGTGAATTGTTTTTCTCTGTGTGATATTAATTCCAAATATCTAATGATTACAGTTAAAGAGCAAAATTGTTAGCTAGTTAAGTGAAAAAATGTCTAAATATCACAGTTTTCTGTTTATGTTAGATGTAGTTGAAGGTGGAGGTGAAATAGCTGTTTACTATAAAATCCTAGTTGACCAAGCCATTAATCAAAAGTTTGAATATGTGCTTGAGAAGCTGCATTTGAAATGAATAGGTCTGTGATAGAAACCAAGTGCTTTATTTAGGGATAATTAAAAAAAAAAAAAAGCTTTGTTTGATCATGCTACATTTCTCTCTGTTTAAAGTTTCTACTGTTCTTTGCATGATAGAAGCTAACTTGCATCTTGGCCTTTCCCGCTTACTCATCCGTATGCAGTTTAGTTGCATGGAAACCAAAATTACTAGTTATTTACAATTGTTCTTTATTCTGTGTCCAAAAATTGTATTTCTTCTGGTGGCACAGTGGAAAAAGCACCTGCTGGTCAAGAGAGCTCTCTGGAATATGGAAAATATATTACTTTAACATATTTTAAATATTTATCCTGAGTTTGATGTTAACATAAGTACTTTTAGGAAAACTATATTGTGTTATTTTTTCATGAATAGTATGAAAGATTGAACCATTTTACCTTGCTGGGCTGATGCCATTCAGAAATCTGAAGCTCTTTCCACAAAACTTGTGCCTGGAAAGGCCTTCTGTTGTGTACCAGTATATGTTTTCTTAGAAAGCTTCTGATACCGCTCAGAACTGACAGAGATTTGGTGTGTTTTTCAATCTTTGATTAGCAACATTTTCTTAGAAGGTCATCCAGTCTTTTCTGGACCGTGTATGCTTGGAATGTGGATGTGACTGATCTTTATAATTGCATAAATATACACTAATACTCCAGTACTTTGTTTACTTTAGAAAGATGCGTGTTTGTCTGAAGATATTCCAGTGAAGTTAGAGATGAGAGGCCAGGGAATTATAGAGCAGAAAGCACAAAAATTACTTAAGAAAGCAAAAGTAGGCATTCTTCATCCTGCTCAGACAATTCATCCCCTGAAGAGGAAGAGCTGTCGGAATGAGAATTGGAGCAATTAGACAAGACTACTCATGGTAGGTTTTTCCACCTGAATACTCTGCCTTTATGGTTGCCTTGAGGACTGCAGGAAGAGCAAGCAGTACCAGTTTGGCAAAGCTCAAGAAAAAATATTTTAATATCTCCAGAGAAGTGTGTTATTTTCTTAAGTGGATATAGAGATATAAGTGTATATGTAGATCTAACTAAAGCACAGATGGAAACTACTCTGTTAATAAAAAGCCTCGGTCAGGTAGCTTGGTCATTATGCCTTTTAGAGCTCATGAAAATATTACAGAAATCAGGGCTTCACCATGTAGACAAGCGGTACAACTGATAACTAAACAATGAATGGTGTATCAGAAGGAAAATTTTGTGAATGTATATGAAAATAGGAGCATATTTTATCATATTTGCTTCAACTATAATGTCTCTTTTAAATATTTGTGTCACAGTGGTCTCAGAAGAACAAAAATGTTGATCCAACTGAAAATATCTGAAAATATACAGTTCCAAAATCTTCCTCAGATGTGTTCAGGAGAATAATTTTATTTTGTTGTATGAGATAGAATCTACTTTTACGGTGGATATCCCAGAATTTTATTTTGGAAAAAAAAATACTGAGGTGAAATATATTTAAAAAAAATCCTATTTTTATTAAATTACCATGAATTTTATGGCAAACTCTGATACATAGCATAGTATTAATACTTCAGATGTTGTACCACATATCAATTAGAAAAACAATTGGGAAGTGGTTTGATAATCCTCTATGTGGATCAAATTGATTATTTTTTTTTTCTTTTTCTCCTCGCTTTCTTCCTAATGTGTTTTAAACATGCTAGTTTTGGAGAGCGATGTTCTTGCTCAGTCTGGCATTGTTTATTTTGGAAACTTTGTCTCAGTCCTCTTACGGGGCATTTTCATCTTTATATTCTTATATTTGTATTCTGAAGAAGGCCTCTTAGAAGCTCAGGACATTACTCTGTTGGTCATCCATCAGGAATGAATGTTTCATCTTCTAAAATTCTGTTTAGAGAATGTGTCATGTATTTACTTTGAATTCTACTTCCAGTGGTTTAGGACTATACCTACCCCCTGATTTAACAGTCAAACATGAAGGTATACGAGCTTTCATGAACACCTGGAAGTTCATGTCATCTGACCTTTGCTGTCTCACTTATTTTTGTTTTCTCCTTGGTCTTTTCCTGCCATCTTCTTTTTGCAGGTGTAGTTCTTTGACTCTTATTGGAAGGGTGGTAGTGCATTTGAAAGACAGTGCTTTACTTATTAATTTATTGCAACTTTAATTTTGTGCCAGACAGACAGTCTCATAATTTCTTCATCTTTTCCATTCCTCTCTGAGAGTTTGTCCCTGCAGTTTTATGGTAGCTCTCTCTAGAGTTTGTGTGGCAGCATAATATGCCTTTTCAGGAACAAAATATTTCTAATTTTTCCTGGGTTAATTTTCAGCAAGATCCATTCTCTGTTTGTTCACACCTAGTTGTGTGAAAAGTAGTGCTGGTGTAAAGCAGGTGGAGGTTGAGTAATCAATACAAAGAGATGAAGGTAGCACCTCAACTTTTGGCAGCAGCTCAGGTTTTGCTTCTGAATCTCCTTACTGCTGAGGCTTGACTGCATTTCTCACCTAAAATTTTTCTTAAAAGAAAACTTTAATGTCTGCACTACAACATAGTCTTTGTTTCTGACAGGCCCAAATGGGTACAAAGAATAATATTCAGACTGCTTAATTTATTTTATATTTGATTACCTCCTGAGAAGATGGTAAAATCTATTTGAAGATATACCAAAATTCTTGCTAGACTGTAATGTGCAAAACAATTTGGCGTTGAATGAAATTGTCTTTTGTATGTCAATAGTGCTCTTAGCTTTGGGATCTTCTCTGATGTTTGCACTGAACACTTTATTTTCAAATGCCTTTAAGGACTTTTTTTTTTTTTTTTTATACTAACTGGACATCACCTGAAGTATTTTTGAAGTTTTTTTTCATTGACTTGAATGAGATCATTCTTTCTGTATGCCATGTACATATTTCTTTGTGCATATATGTATTTAAATCCTGATTTAATAGTATCTACAAGTATCTTTCCAGCTTTTAAGATTTATTTTCCCTATATATTACACAAAAACTAAGAAATAACCTGCTTTTGATAAAGAATAGTCTTAACAAATGAGAAATTCTGAAGTATGTGGAAACAAACAGTTTTTCATACAAAATTAGTGAACATTTTTTATGAAGTGTGTATACTCTTCCTCTCATGCATTGCTTGATTCATTTTTCCCCAGATGGTAGAATATTCTGGAAAGCACTTGCCAGACTTTTCTGCTGTTGTTTTTAATTCAGCTAGCAAAATGCCATGGGAGGACTGTATACGATCAAAAAGAGTGAGTCAGTCTGTTTAAACTCCTTATTTAAACCATTTACACTTTTTACATGTTCAGTATTATCTTGCTGTATTCTGTTTATGATTACATAGTTATAGCCATGCATTTTCTTCCCTTTCAAATTGAGCCATGGAGCGTTTTTTTTTTTCCCCCTAGATACACAAGTTTGAGCATTTAATTACTAACAAAATAGGTGAATTTCCTCTCTATTGACACTTTGAACCAGCAACCTTTCTTTCTGTTTTACTGCACAGAGACCTGAATAGTTTAGTTCAGAGAAGGAGATAAGGAAATACCTGTTACTGAGGAGTTACATATCAAAGAGTATAAATAAATAAATAAAGCTCTGCTGTGCTTAAAAATAATTAAAGAAAAAGTTAAGCAATTAAGTTAGCAGTTAAGGAAACAGCATCATAAGTAAAGATGTAAGATAATTTAGTGTTTAATTAAAGATGCTAATTGCAAAATACAAAATACATATTTTAAACAGACTGTATCTTTTGTAGTTCAGGAAATTACACTGAAAAATCTACTTAGACTACAGTGAACTCATATATATATACATATATATATATATATATATATATAACAAAAGAAATAAAAAATAGATGGGAATGAAGAGAGGCAGCAGTACCTTTGGCAATCTATGCAATAAGCCTGGGTAAACACGTAAACAATAACAGTTTTCTTCACCACATGCAGGTAGGTAATTGCACACACTTCTGCAGTTCCCATAATCCTGTTTACCAGATTGTCAGACAGGAATCTTAAGGAAAAATAGAACAGTTCAAGATCAGTGCTTTATGGAACAAAGTAAGCATCCTTACATATGTAGGAGTTATTCATGTTTCAGACCAAAAGCTTGATGAGCTATTTCTTCAGTGAAATTTAGAAGTATTCAAGAAATTAGGCCCCAGTTTAACAAGATACATAAACACATGATTTGAGTGGGAATACTTGAGTTTTAAAACTCTGTCTATGGAGGCCTATATATTTGGACATTGTTTCAGATTGCTAATTTTTGTATATGAAGCAAGTCTCCTGACTCATATGACTTCTATCATTTTTTCCATCGTATGGCATTTTTCTTATTTTTTTTTATGCTTCAGCAGTCTGCTTTTCAGATGAAATAGTATCCAAGCAGTGAGTTAAGTAATTCATAACATAATCACACAGGTTTCTGTACTGCTATTCAATTTTAGTTTATATTTTCCTTTAAGTTGAGCAAAAGATGAATGATACAGGAAATTAAATGATATAGGCTTTAACGTTTCCTTTGGAATATGGAGTGTACCAGTTCTGTGTACCTATATTGTTAAAATAATTAAATTGAAATAATTAAATTGTTGCTGTGCATAATATATATGAAATAAGCGACTTGGGTAGCATCTGCATTTCTCAGGATTGTGGTGGCTTAGTTACATAAATAAAGTCAAGGACTAGGAAAGCTCATGCCCTGTTATGAAGGAGTGTTAGGTCCGGTTTTCGAATCGACAGAGAAAGAGGCAAGCACCATCGATATTTTGTGCTTTTAATAATAGGAGAAAGATAATAAGTATTACCAGCTAGCTGGGGTCCGGGCTTTCCCACGCAGGGGTCACACCACGGACCCCGACTACTTCGGTCGTCCCTCTTTTATACCGTTTTCACCCCAAAAATGTTCCCCCTCCCGTTTCTCTGTTCTACTTTCATGTTAATGTTATCTATATTTTATTGCTAACTAGGACATCTGGACAGGCAGCCCCTCCATGCGGAACCTCCTGACTTGCCATTTTTCAGGAGTCGTCCTTGTAGATAGGCAACCGTTCCATGCAGAGCCATCTGCCATGCCGTTTATCAAGAGTCATAGAATCATAGAATCATAGAATGCTTAGGGTTGGAAGGGACCTCTAGAGATCATCTAGTCCAACCCCCCTGCATACGCAGGGACACCTAGAGCACATGGCACAGGACTGCATCCAAGCGCGTTTTGAAGATCTCCAGAGAAGGAGACTCCACA
>NW_010584445.1:499668-517563 GCF_000705375.1 Tinamus guttatus | reverse complement strand
CACGCCCTAACGTCCTTGCATTTTGAGACTAAGTATTGACTAGCTTATTAGTACACTCTACATTAACTATTTAATCCCCATTAGTACACTCTACATTAACTATTTAATCCCTCCAGGAGCAGCTAGAACTGATCATGGAATAGATGTGCTGCTTTTTCTTTTTTGCCTCTTAGATTCAGTGTAAATCTTGAAGATCAGAAACCCTGTTGTCAGAAGCTTCTGAGCATATGAGTTTATTTTCCATGAATTTCTTTTGAATATAGGATCTCTGCCATCAGATCACTTTTACTGGGCTTCATCAATCATGGCAAAGTATTTATATACTTCAGAAAATCAAAATCTAGGTCACTAGTGTGAAATATCCAGCCAAATCTGAGGAAGTGTCTCTTCACATCAGCTCAGAGATATGATTCCTGCTATTTTAGCTGCATGGATTTTTGCTGTGCCGTAGGAGATTTTTTTTGATTAAATAACAGTAAAATTGAGCCCAGACCTGACCTTTCAGAGTACTATGTTTTCTACTAAATAAATATTCACATTAATCTTTTACTAATGTTATCTGGTATTTAAAAGTTCAGAATTTAACTCTTGGTAGTCGTTGATGACCAAAATGGAACCTGAGAAAAATGACTGTGCCTAAAGGCAAACAAGAATCGATTTTCTTGACGTACCTGACTCCTCCTTACTCTTTGGTACTTTTTGGATTTTATTGTATAGAATATTTTGTCTGTTTGTTCTCATAGGATATCCTTTACTCAGGAACTTTCAAACAAACTGCTAACACAAGAAAGCCTGAAAGGCATTTCAAAGCTTTCATTTTGAAGGCACTGGAAGATAAGGGTCCAGTCAGTTCAAGTTCCTATGTCTGTCCATGTCTTTGGTAGCGAGCCCAACTTTCTTCTCTCTCCTTCCCCTCTTTCTTTTTGATTTGGATTGTACTTCAATGGTGATTCTGAATGAATAAGAAAAGTAAGAAATACATGGCCATTCTGACACCATCTGCTAGGGGTAGAGCGAGCGATGCATGGTAAAAACAACCCAGCAGTTACTCTCTCGAGTGGGAGGTACACAGGGAAAAATATTTTGAAGGGTCACAGTAACTGTTTTTGAAGCCTGGTTATAGCCTAAATATCTGTAGTTAAGAGCCAATATGCCCTCCTTGGCATCAGAGTTAGTCTTGAACGTTAAATTCAACCTGGATATCATTTGACCTTCTTTGGTTTAGTCTTCTGGTTGTGTTTGATAAGTCATGTCTGCCACTTTCTCAGGTCATTAGCTAAATCTAATGAACCAGATTGAGTTAGAATACTTGGGAATTTTCCTGGAGTTATGGGTTGTCCCATTCCGTTTGTGCAAGGAGCTGTAAAAGCACAGAGCAATATCAGGCTAGCTCAATTTTGCTGCATATTAAAAAATTTATTTATATTTTTGTTTTGACTTGTAGTATAATAATGCATTAACATTGAATGACTAGATTGTGCTTCCCTCTGATCTTTGGGCCAAGGAGATTAGGTATATGGCAGCAAAATTCAATAGAAGCAGCTAGAAAGCTTTGGAAAACTGAAGGTGAGAGCCCAAGACATGAAAGGGAAAATTCTGTAAAAGCTAAAGTAAAATCCCTGATACAGTTTAGCACAGTACTAAGCTAAATAGCACAAGGATGTATATAAAAATGTCTGTGAACAGAAGCATTAGTAAAACTTGTATTAAGAGCACATAATGATTCATAAAATGGAATTTAATGACTACTGGAAAAATGGTTGTCAATGTGACATAAATTAATCTCTAGAATAATTTCCTCTGTATCTTGTAATATGGAATGTTTCAGCTTTGTATCTCACTGATTTAACTTTCTTGTGATATTGTTATTAAGGCATTTGCACTTTGATTAATTTTCTTAAATGCCTGACATCATGTAACTTGCTAAAGTAATATCAAAATGTTCATTCAGGCATTTTGCTAGGTGGAGACAGAGGTGTGCGTATGGTGGGTCAAATCCTGTGATCTGTTTTTCTTGGATGAGGGCGTGTCTACCACAGAGAAATTTTATCACCCAAACTTTTGTTGCTGCCCAGCTGCCAACGCTGCTGTGCTGCTGCGGCACAGAGATGCTTGGCGGCTTTTGCTCTTGTCTCCACTCGCTGAGCAGCACCCTGTTGGCAGAAGGCAGTCGCGTGGTGGCCACGAGCCCAGAGCTTACAGCTGCTGACACTGCTGTGCTGCTGGAGTGTGTCCAGGCTGGCATATTGCCAGCAGCTGAATGTCAGCTGAGGCCTTATGGCATTTGTGAAGGTGGCTTTAGTGGAAGGAAAAGAGCCTGAGTTTTGCCTGCCTCATTTTGGGACACTGTGGATATTGTGGAGGCATGGCAAAAAGGTGACAATATCTTACCGTAAAAGTGGCAGTTTAGAACCCATCTGAAATACATAAAATATTAAGTAATTGTTTTGGACAGCCATGTTTTCCTAACAGGTTTATTCATAAATCAATTCAATTACTCTCTCTCTCTCTCTTTTTTTTTTTTTTTTTTAAATATGTTTGTCAGGCATACTGAGTTGTGTTTTAGATGCATAACTGAGCTGACTAAATCCTAAGACGATCTACATCACACTTATGCACAGAAGTTCAGTGGCAGAATTGCATATACAGCTGGTGAAAAACATCTAGCATTTGAATGAATTTCAGAGATGAGGCCACATCTTAGAGAATTTATCAAACTATATTCTAATGGAAAATGGAAGTGAGTTGAAAAATTCTGACTGCAAAGAATTTCTGACTGCAAAGGATTTTTTTTTTTTGCAATTTCCAAGTATTCTTTGTGATTAGTACTTGTACTTTAATAAAGAAAAAAATATGTCAGTATGCCATATTTCTGAATGGGGTAACTTCTGAATACTCCTGAAATGCCATTGTATCAGGAATAATATCCAGTCATGGGTTCTCAGTCAACACAGTGAGAAAGGAGGATTGTCTATTCCTTAAATTGAGTGAATGCAAATCATACAGTGCGAATATTAGCACAAGCAACATGTTTTGCTGTGTGCCCTCCTCTGAGATGGTGGAGGAGGGTCAGGCTAGTGCTTAGTACATTGAAGAGAGAGAGGACTTAGGAACACATCTCGCTAACTTTAGTGAACCAATGTTGCTTAAAACTTCAAGGTATTGCAAAATCCCCTTAAAACAAAACAAAAAAGATTTTGAAGCAGTGATGCATAGCATTTACCTTTTACAGTCATGAAAGTGCAGCAGTGTAGTAGCCAGGAGGAAGAAAGATGATAATTTATTGCATATTATTATATATAAATGATAGTAAATGATAGTGTTGTTGGGTCATGTGTTCTCAGTATTACTTTACTGTTTTATCAATTAAGGTTAAACTCTTCTGGGAAATTGTGTGTACAAGCTAGGAATGCTTTTTGGATTTTTTTTAATAGGTCCTTCATTAAAAGCTTTTTTACTGGTGTCCCTTCTGTTGGTGAAATTAGAAATAATTTCATAGGAATATAATTATATTTTTTTTGTTTAAAGGCAAACAGACTGGTTTTTTCTCTATAAAGGACTTTCCATACAACAGACTACTGTATTAATATTTTATGTTTTAGTGTATGGGAACCTGCATTAATATTTCTCTTTAGTACAGTGGTGATAGCATATCTGGAGAGCTGACTCTTTGTCAATAGTCCAATTCATAATGTAGTCTACTGAAAAGCATATGTTTTTGCTCTGTGAAAATATAAAATATGATATCACAACAGTGACTGAAGAACGAATCATTCTGAGAAACCTTTTTGTTCTGTAAATATTATTGTGATCTCTCAACAGGTACTTAAAATGTCGTTCCTGAGAAGAATGTTGAATAAGAATGTGCGTTAAGCTTTTATTAAAATGCAGTTATTTCAGTGGTTATTCAGAGATAAGAGAGAGGACTGTCTGCTCTCTGGGCTGTCTCAGAAGTTAGAACTGAATTGTTTATTAATTTATGGTATTTACAGGGTGCTGTAAAATATGTTTAATAATATATAGACTCAGTAGGAAGCTATTCAGACTCAGTAAGGTTGCTTCTGTAATAGCCAGAGTTAAGTGCTCCTTTAGCTTTTACTTCATATGTTATATGATCTACTTCCTAGATTCATCTTCTTCTGTCAAAACTGAAATGGAACATGTTTGCTTTTCAATGTGAAACTCTATGCCAAATCTGACTACCTTCAGTTCTTTCCAGCAAAACTCCCCTCTACTTAATGAAGAAATAATTAAGGATTGAAGTGACACAATTAAAATTGTCATCTCAGCAGTAGTACTGTATTTTATTTAAAGTTTATTTATTTAAGGAAGTGGTAATCAGATTTTCCAATCAGTGCCCCATTGTGCAGTGTGATATAAAACCCATAAGAAAAGTTAGCTGCTGCCTAAGATGCATTCAGATTTTCTTGGAGAGCTAGGGAAAATATCTTTGGCAACCTCTTTTTCTGGTTACGTTTATTGCTGCCTTTGTGATATGGCAACATCTTCAACTTCCAGGATCAGATTCACAGAAGTAGTGTTACTAGGTGGTTCCCCCCATACCTTTTCTCTTGCTTAGGCTGCTCTTTGTTCTTTATGAAAGGTATAAAAATCAGGGGTCCCCGTTATGTTTGTGCTCAAACTTATTACTTGTTGGACTGTTTATTCACATAGTTATTGCTGTTACTCAGCTCCCGTTTTGCTTCCCTAGTTGCATGTTTTGATGCTACTTTCTAGGCCAAATGGTTTTCTATTCTTGCCGTATTATTTCCAGATGGGTTTGCTATTTCTCTGTGAGTTACTTGTATCCATTTCTGTATCTCTGCTGTGTTGCTTATGCCTGTTTATCCATCCTAAATTAACATCTCCCATCCCCTGCTTATCATTCCTCCCTCATGCAGCTTTTGATAGCTAGAGACATTCCTCTGTTTCAGTTCCTTACTGTTCTTTTCTTCTGCTTGCTTGGAAGGCTTTTGTCTCACAGAAGCCATGATTTTTGTGCCCCAGGTTGCCAGTGCAGGTAAAGATTGGGTCTATGTACAGACCTTAGCATTAGAGTCTAAAATGAGCTTTAACTATTCCTTCTGTGGTGTCATCTTTCTTCTATTGCCATTGCTTTCCCTGAGAATTTTTGTGTATGAATATTTGTGGGAGCGGGCTTCTAGGAGAGAAATGGAATGAGTTTGGTATTATGATTTCTAGTGTCTTGATGTCTTAATTTTGCTCTTAGTGACTTAGTATTTATCTATACATTTTATATGAGGAAAGGAGGGACACCATATTCTTGAAATGACAGTAGAAAGGCTCTTTCTTACATGCAACCAAAATTACTACAAGCCAACAGAAGTATATTACAGAATGTTGAGAGAACTAGTGTGACAGCTGAAAGGGAATCTTGGAGACAGATGTACATACTCTGTGTTTGTTTTCTGAAGTAAAACCACGGGACACTTAAGAGTAAATGTATTATTCATTGAAAAGCAGATTTTTACTTCTCTCAATGAAGTTTGTGAAATGCTTCAATATTACATTACAGATTAATTCAGAGGACCTAGCTTTATGCCTAAGCATAGTCTTTACTGTATTATGACAAGTTAATATTTTGTATTTTTTTCTTGTGTACATTTTGGCGGTTGGGAAGGGCCTAAAATGAGCCTGAATATTGTGTTCGCCCACTCCGAAACACCCAATTGCAGTAAATACTACTTGGGCAAGAATGGATGTGTTTGAGTGTAGAGTTTGTGGTCACATTTCAGACAGGTGAAAAAAAGGGTCCGGAGAACTATTTTACCCTAAAAAGGGGATAAATTTCCTTTAAAACTCTCTCTCTCCCTGTGTATGCTTGCTGATTTCATTTATTCTGGAGATTGCATTTCTGTAACTTCAACTGCAGCAACAGTAAATGAGCTTTCTTTAGTTAATGCTCATGTTGTAATTTCACCTGAATACCCCAATGTGCAAAGTGATCCTGAAGTTCATGTAATGTTTAGCTTGACAGCCAAGATAACTTCACTTTGAAGTAGAATTGAAGAAAATTATCTGAAACATTCAATTCTACTTCAAAGTGAAGTTATCTGAAACATTTTTTAAAAGTACATGTTACTCGTGAGATGAAACGATGGATAACGTTATAACTCTAAAAATTTCCTGTATAAATTCTGTGCCTAAATAATTTATGATGTAAATTTATTCTACAAAGTCTAATCAAGTTTTCACTATTTCTAATAGAAACTATTAAGTAGCAATATGAAGCCAAGATGTTTCAAAGCAGGTTGTCAAAAGGAAACATAATTCTGCATTAATATGAAATAATATTCTTTTGCTTAAGGTTTTAGGAAACTTGTGCTTATTATTTCTTATTATTATTGGTGAAAGAATTCGAGTCCACAGGGCCTTGCAATTATTCAAGACTAAGAGTGGCAGATCTGTTAACGCATCTGTGATGTTCCAATACTAGTTTAGTTTTTATGTAGCTTCTGTAGCTATCTTATTTAGTACTTTAAAAGGGATGAAAGCTACATTATAGCCCCCTTTTTTTCGTGGTGTTGTATTGAATTGGCGAATGTCTTTTTTTCCTAAGTTTTTCTAGTTACATGAAATCTTAATTTTGAATTGGCAAAACTTAATACCTTTGGATGCCATGCATTCTGCCTTTGTTATTGTCACTACAGTTTTTCTGCACCATTATGATTTCCTGCCTAGACCAGTGAGGATGCAGTAAAATTTGACTTTAAAGCTGAATTTTTGAACGTAAGAAGTTTGAATGAAATTCTAACTGTAGGTGTCCTGCAGTATCTTGGCGTCAGAGATTCTTTTACAAAGTGAGAGTCCGTTTTGTTCTACTGACAATATGTATTGAAAGAATAGTCAAAGCTTCTGAGCTCAATAGACTAAAATGTCAAACTTTGATACGTGTCTCTTGATGGGTAAAAATAAGGACTTGATAGAAACCCATCTGGGAGCTGCAAGAGGTTGCTCATTTATTGTCTGAGGAAGGTTGACTTTTGTAAGTGCTGCAAGATTTTTATTAGGTGTACTTTATTTATACAGTAAGCATATGTTTATGGCATCTAGCTGCAATGTTGATTGGCACAAAAAAGCTAAAGGCTAATGATAACCAGCTTTAATGTTAATACTTTTGCAGGCTGCCCTAGATAGACTGCTTCTGGTCTGCTTTTACACGAGATCAGGTGAGATTTTTTTTTTTTTTTGAAGAGCTGTGTGCATTTTTTGGGCATTGAAAGACCTTATGACTATTGTGGCCAATTATAAAGGTTTTAATGGTGTCTCCTGAGCAGCTTTCTGTTATCTGGCAATGAGCTGAGGGCCTGTGGCTCTGCTATTTGCTCAGAGGCGTTACCGGTACTTAGCTTGTCTACGAAGTTGAGATCTGTCATCTAGAATAGAAAAGAAAAAAAAATATTTTTTTGTCTCTGGAAAACTGTTCACTGACATGATTCCTAGGTAGCATTCTGAGAGAGGTTAGACCATTTAGGAATCTCTTTGTTTTACTAACTTGAGCAAGTTGTCTGAGCTCAAGACCACCGTGCCCGTCATGTTTTTTGTTTTGTTTTTGTATCTGGTGACACAGAGAAAAAAGCATATTAGACTCCAGAGTTGTATTTAATGTTGGTAGATCTTATGAAAAAATATACAGCTGTGGTTGAGACTGAATGCAACTTTGATTTATGCACATCCAAGAACTCCTGTGAGAAGTAATTACATCCATAGATAACATCTGTCATATGTTTTTTATTTCACCTTCTAATATAGACTATGGCAATTGATCCGTTTTTTAAACCTGCTATGTGGATATAGGATGTACCGCTGTACATCACAGCCAAAGGAGAATCTGAAATGTTTTGTGTTGATAGAGAAGATCACTTAAACAGTTATAGTTCAGATTTACTGTTCATACTGCGTGTTATCTTTCTATTAGTTTTGTGTGTAAGAAAAATAGAGCTTATGTTTTGCTATCTGTTAGGTTTATGGTTATTGGCTTTGTGATGTGCAATCAGTAGAAGTGAACTGAATTTGAACTTGCGGGCTCTTTTTTGTGCCTTGGGTTTCCTTTGGATGTTCAGTTGTACTTGTTGAGGAAGCTTCTCTTTTGTAACATGAAACATCAAGTTGTGGGCAAGTTGTGGCATCACTACTAGATAAAGGCCTCTGAGATGGGATTTTAAGCTCCTGTGGAACTCAATTTCTTTGGTAACTCAAACACATGTGGTTCATTTGTGATTCAGTGATTCATAAAATGAGAACTTTGTGGTTTGATTAGAAAGATTTGAGGGGATTAACATGGCATACCATGCATGTCCCACTAGGAACGATGCCTGTGGTAACCAAAGCATTGAAAGTGGTCAGGAAATGTATATTTTAGGAAAGATAAGGCTTCAGATAGAGGAAATATGTATGATAAATCTCTGCCTTGTTCAGTTTCTCTACTGCTTAAGATTTTTCCCTGTGTTTGGTATATTATGAATAGCTGCCTGCCTTCTCTATGGACGTGTAAATGAAAGCACCGTGATATCATGTTTTGTTACACTCTTTTCTCCCAGGATCTATGATGGGTCAGTGATAATTTAACACAGAATGTAGATGAATATATGAAAACAAATACATACTGCAATCAATCCTGCAGTTCTTATTCTAGGAAAATATTTCTGAAGCAGATGTATCAAATAGGGCTGCATAATTACTTTTCACTGTTACATTGTTTAAGTCTTCAACAGGAAATCTGCTAAAACTTCAGCTGACATTTTAAAGAACTGGGATTATATATCCAGGTGACTGAAGAGTCACTTTTTTTCCTAACTTATCTTAAAAAAAACACCCAAACTTTCATTTGTATTACATTATTTTAGTGCTATGTGTGCATATTGTTTACCACTTGTGAAAATGCACTTGTGGCTAGAATCTTAGGCATGTAATTTTAAATAAATGTATAATTATATTTTAAAATTAGCTGAATAAATGAACAGTTAGTGCAAATAAATTCAAATATAATTAATGCCAAGTTCTAATATTCAGTTAGAAAATTCGGATACAGTATTAGCTTAAAACTGCTGTTAGTGACACACGAATAAGTTTGTTTAGTTAATAACTTCACTAACTAATAATTTCATCTGGTGATTTTTTTAAAGATAGACTTTAATTTTCCAAATTAAGAAGCAAAAGTGCCAGAAGGTCACCTCTATCTGGGACCATATTTACAATGAAAATAAGTTTATTGTCAGCAAGATTAGAGCAGATGCTTTTTTCACCAGCAGATTATGTTAATTCACTTCGTAAAAGTCTCTCAAATAGCAAAAATTTTCAATCCCTAAACAGGAGTTGCCTTTATTAGAAATTTGCTTAATATCAAAATTGACAAATAGATCTGCTTTGAGGATGTTTTAAAAGACCATATATTTGGATTTTTTATTAGAAAAAAAAAATGTTGAGATATAGCATTTGCTTAGGATTACGCTGACCTTTAGAGCCAAAACTTCCCTTAAGCAGGTACCAGTTGTCCTGGAAATCACTTAAACTCTAAGGCAACAGATAATGAAGCAATGATACCAGCAAACAGATGCCAGCAATGGCTTGGATTTGTCCTATGAGTTTGAATCAAGAAAAACCAACCTATTTAGAGGAAGTAAGGCTGTTAAATACAAAATGAAAATGTTTTCCTTCCTTTTAATCTTATGATAAAGCACATTTTTATGCCTTTTTTTTGTCATATACATTTAGAATTTTTCTGCTTCCCAAGGAGAAGTGAGAGCCAGAGTCTTTTATGTGAGCAAACACATCAGCACTCAAAGTGGTCTAATTAGCCCAAACTATTGTGAATATTCTTATTATCTCTCCTGTAAAAATTGTTAACACTCATTGGTAATAGTATGTAGTGTTCAGGTAATATCTATAGCTAGCCACAGTATTTTTTTTTTTATTGAATATTTTTGTCATTTGGTGGCAACAAATCAGTCTTCAGGACTAGAAAAAATCTATACGCTTGTAAATAGTATAGCACTCTGCTCTTTTCCCTCATACAGCTGAACTTACACAGTAAAAACTATAAGATTACTTTCTTCTCTAGGTAGGTATTCAATTAGCAAACCAGATAACGTTTATCACACTGCTTTACTCCTGACTTCTGTGTTAGACTGAAAAAAATTTAGCTGAGGAGAGTTCTAAGATTTAACAGCAGGTTTCTGTGATGTCTTGAGGATTCTTGTGTGAGATGATGCACATCAAAAATTATCAACCTGTTCTCTTGAGAATATAATAAATGCTGCTTTTTTAATGTTTTTTTCTTAAGTAGATAAAAGGAGAAAAGAAGTGATAATTCCACAGAACAAAATATTAACATAAAGCCTAGTTGCATGTGTTCTTTAGAAAATATAATAAAAGTAACTAAATATCTCTTTTCCCCCTCCATTTTCTGAGATGTCTGAATTAATTTTTTCCTTTATTTTGTTTCACAAAAGTTAAAAATAAATCAGCCAGCTGGCTAAAGGCTTTTTGCTTGTCAGGTAAACACGCAGGGTTACTCTCCAAGGAGGTCAGGATGTTTTGCATTTCATCATTTCTGGAAATTATCTTCTGTACTCCAGCTTGAGAAAATCTCCTGTGGTAGTGCAGGAAAAAATAAAAGTCATTGACTAATTACAGTTTAGGACTAGGCAGTTTAACCCTTTTTCTTCCCTAGTATTTCTTTGATTACTCTGCATTGTTTTTATTCCATCAGAATAATAGTTGCTTGGAAGGATAAAGTAATTATTTAAGGATTTTTTATTTTATTTGAATTTGTTAATCTTAGTTGTTAAGAGGAAAAATATCTAATGAATATGAATTCCAAGCTCATACACAATAAGGCTGTGTGAATTTGATGTGGGTATGAAAGCCATTTTTTTTCCTTCACTAAAAGGCTTATTTTCCCTCTCTTTGCTACTGACTAGAACAAGCAGAGCCCTATGATTATGGCATCTCCCGTTACCCTTCTGAGTGATTTTTGACCAGTGGTTTATATGGGTGTCTTCCTACTGTCTTTGCAATAAAAACTTTCAATTTTTCTCCATGCAAATGAAAGTAATTTGAATAGATTATAAAATAGTTTCTAAAAGTTGAGTGGGTTGAGAGATGAAAAACAGTGCAAGTAAAACAGATGCGTGCTTACATTTTACCATCACAAACCAAATTTTAATGTATGTGCATACGAGGAGAAGGTATGTTGTTTGCAGTGAAGAGCTATTACCTTTTAATGTAATCAATAAAATAAAATGTGCTTGAGACTTGCAGCCTAGAATTTGGTTTGTCACTTTGTCCATTCATTGTGATGGATAGGTGGAAAACTGAATAATTATTTACATCAACTCCCCTAGATACTTTAATCACACTGAATGTCAACAGGACCTTTATAAACTCTTCCAGACTTATTACCAAAAATGTTTTCTCTAAAAATATAGTATATATCACTAATGATATTGGTAATAGGTATTGCAGAATGTTATTTTTAATGTATGCTTTTCTCATAGTAGACAAAATTCAGTGTTTGAGCCTGAATTTGAGCTTTGGGAATATTAGAGAGATAGTATAAAATAGCATGTTACAGACAAAGGGTAGTCCTAGGCCTTGTGGTTTGGCTGACAAACATTCATGAAAACTTCTCAAGGTATTTCTGTGAGAAGAGAAGATAGTTTGAAGGGTGAAAAGAAAAAAAAAGGATGTGTGGTGAACTTTTGTTCCACCGTGAAGTCAATAAGAACTATGGAAGGTAGAATGGTTATTGGTTGGGAGTGATAGCAAGTCTTCATTTTGACTTATTTATAAACTTGGAAAAGTAATATGAAACCAGTATTCCATTGGAGATGCCAGTTAGTCCAAGGCCTGATGTTTGTGGGTAAAATTTCAGTTTAAAACCAGTATCTTTGTTGTGATTTAGATATAGGATAAGGTAAACAGAGGATAAGGCAAAGAAACAAAAATAGAAGGGAAAGCATTGTGCAGTTGTCATATTTCATGTGAGGTAATGATTTAAGATTTGACAAAAGGACAGTCACTGACCTTCTGCGTTCCATTTTGTCATCATTTAACATCTCTGTTTCATCTCTCTGCCCACTACAGCAATTGATCAGGGAAAAAAAAAAACTAAGCCTGCAGAACACTCAAAGAAGTGTTCCCATTAGAGATAGAAGGCAGTGTAGCACCTTCTTTTCAACTCCATTTTATTCTTGCTTTTATGTCTTCTTCTATGCTTCTGAATTTCCTGACCATGCTTTATTTCCTGGACGTTTTCTCCTCTGTGTCTTTGAACACACTGGCAGTCCTGCTTTTGTACTTCCCCTTACTGACAGCTCCGTGCTGCTAGTACCCTTGTTCCTCAGGAACAGAAAGCGCAGAAAGAGCTTCTGATAAATGTGCTGCAGGTGAGGGATGCTGCTTTGTTTCTTGTTTTTTGATTTATAGTGACTGATAGCACTTCTCATTCAGGAAAGATTGTGTCCTGCCAAAGAACTTCCTTTAGAAAGTGCTGGTCCTCCGCATAGCATGAAGGTTTAATCTAGAGATTTCTAGTTCAAAATTTCCACTTCATGGGGGCTCCGCATTACTATACTCCTGCTAGAGAGTGGCATGAATGCATTTACTTCTTGACAAATGGAAGCAGAAGTTTTATTGAAAGTGATAGGAGCCATAGTATGTGGCATAGTTGAGCACAGTTCCCTTGTGATCAATTCTTGGCTGCTGTTAGTCTTTTCTGCAGTATCAGAGCATATCACAGAACAACCTCTTTGCATTTTTAGTGTGCTTGAGTATCAGAGCATATCACAGAAGGACCTCTTTGCATTTTTAGTATGGTTGGGTGGTGTCAAATTAGAGAACTACAGCTCTATTCTTTCTTGAGAACAATTTACCTCCCCCAAAATCGTGGGCATTGACAGGGAGTCCAGTGTCTTAAATGGCAGAAGGATTTTGATTACGGATTTTGATTACATGTGGAAGTAGCCCAATTGACTGAAGTATTAATTATCCTACAGAATCAGCATGTCTCATATTTTTGTATTTAAAAAGTAGGAAGATGTAAGGTTGCATGGTTTCTTAAAAACCTGACTGCACGTTTCATATATTATTGTCAGAAATTGGTATTAGTTGTGCAGGGTGCATCAAGTGGTTTGGGTGACAGGAGCATCAGTTCTATATTATCATGCCTATTTATATAGTATAGAACAAATGCTGTCTGGTCATGCAATGGGAAACTGGGGATTAAGGGAGGATATGTTGAGGGCGCTGTTCATTCTGATCACAAATCTCTATTTAAACTGTAAGAGGGTAGCCTTATATAGCCAAGAGATGTGTAAACATGCAATTTGGAAAAAACCTAGCAGTTTTAACTGTTTCGGAGACTTCCTCTGGCGCCATGACAAAACTTTGTCATATGGGTAGAGTAGAGTGGAAGAGCTTCATTTTCTCACCTATGTGCTTTTTTTTTGGCGGTGGGGGGGTGGGAATTGTATTTTGGCAAAATTCAGGAGATCCAGAATTCGCTGTTGTTGTTTTAATTGAGTTTTTTTTTCTTTTGTGTCTAACTGAAAAGTGGTCGTAGAAGCTTTAATAAGGCCTTTTTTCCTTAATATTTCTACGCATAGAATAATTGTACTGCATGCATGCTGATTTCAGATAGCTTTGAGGGAAAAAAGAAAATAGTTGATACTAGAGGCTGCAGGTGAAGAGAAGAGCTTTAACAATTTAAAATTCAGTACAGAGGAATGTACTTGGCCCAAAATGCCCCTTAGTATCTGTTTGTTTATGTGCAACCAGCAGTGAGAGGGTTCCTGGAGGATTCCAGGCACTTCATGAGACTGAACCAATATTAAATAGTAAACTGACATATGAACATGTTACTGTTTCAGCGTTGTAGTAATTAAGATTATGCTGTGTGTTTATGGTAAAAGAACCCAACAATATATACTAAGAAGGAAAAGGAAAATAATTAGTGGTATAAAAGAAGCTTCTAGTAGATTTAAATGTAATATGGTTACATTCATTTGTATTTAAAATGTAAATTCCCAAATATGCACTTAATTGACATTTAATTAGGTGTGTATTTTGTGCAATGCTGTATATTGAACAGTGGTGAGGAAAACACTTGGGGCATTTAACCATTTTTTCATGTATGTGGCTTTACTATTTTTTTCTCTGTTTCTTAAGGACGGATGCAGCTGAGAATTGGTAATAAGTTTTTTGTTTTTTCCTAGGGAGTTTAGAAGACTTGTATCTCTGTATGCACAGTATGTGTTAAATATTAAAAGAGACCAAGAACCTCCTTCCCCTCGCTTTTGCTGTAAGGAACTGGGGAGGCCGGAGAGGAGATGCAGTTCCTTTAGTCCCTGACACTCTTTAAACAACTGTGGGCCTTAAGGGCTTAAAGTGCCTCTGGGTCGTTGGTTCAAATTCAAATGAGAGCGGCAGTGACCTCAATTCGCTACCATCCATTTGGGGATGCATGTGAAAAGAACTAGGGTCTTGATCTACGTCTCAGCAGACAAATGTTCACAGTCAAGGCTCTCTGATCTTATGCAGTATTGACAGGCCAGGATTAGCACCACTAGGCAGGGGAAATAACTTCTGGCCTACAAATATGATTTTTCTGGGTCATGATTTTGGAATAAAGAGCCAAGTTAACTGGTTAACCATTGATTTAAAAACAAACAAACAAACAAAAACCCCCAAACTGCATGGCCCCCCCCCGCCCCCCCAACCCTCCAGGGGGAGAAAAAAGCTTTTTCTGCTGAAACCTTATGCATACTTTCTGAAAAAAATAGCAGTTACTCTAGATTAGTGATGGCAAGGTAGCCCTGGAGTTACAGTTTTAAACTTAAAAATGAAAGAGAAGTGATTGCAAGGTAAAGTGACAGGACTAGTAATGTTTTGATTCGAATATGAACAATCCTGCAATTTGGGAATCCACTGGTTGGTTCTGTAGTGTAGAGAGGCCTTTGGCCGGGCATTTGAGGCACTGCAAAATGGAAGGTATTTTGCTACTTGACTTAAAGTTCAGTCACATCTCTCATTTGTTTGCTTTTAAATGATTATCCTTTTCAAGGCAACCCAGTTTCAGATTGCAGGATGGATTTTCATTTTCTTTAGATATTTCAGCTCATTTATACATGCACTGCAAAAGACATGTTTGGACGGTGTGTATGCATTTCATATATATATATGTATGTGCATGTATAATATACGTATGTATGTATATATAATATGTTTCTCATGTATATATAATATGTTTCTCATTCTCTCAAAACATTTTATATATAAAAACATAAATAAATATGTATGTAAAATGTTGCCAGAAGGCACCTTCCTCAATCTTGGAATTGTAAAGGAAAATTTCCTTTAGGAAAAGGCCTGATGTTGACTGTTAAATTTAATTTAAATTTAATTTCCCACACTTAGCCTTATACAAGAGTAATACAAACAAATTTCTTGCAACTTTCCTTAATTTTGTGTTTTAGGAGTATGACCATAGTTTCTTCAGGTTTTTTCAATGCCTGTAAAGTTTCCTGCAGAATATGTATTTAGTGCCATCTTGTGGGAAAAAATCAAATTGCCTTTTTTTTTTTTTAATTGCTGAATGTACTGGGTTCGTTTAAGCCATAAACAAGAGGACACTAGATAAATCTAATAGGGATAAACACAGGTTTAACCAAGTTCTTATTGTGAAAACATATTTTTTCAACTTCTGAAATTGAACTTGTTGAGTCTAAAACATTATGCCTTTAATGCTGCTTTTTTTCCTGCTGCTGATCTGTACTACTTCATTAACTTGGGATAAAATGTCTTTCCAGATGGTCTTGTAGCTTTGTGATGCCTCATTTTTTCTCAGTTGGATCTGACTGAAGACTGTTTTGATTAGAGCTACTGAAATCACTCTGTATTGATTTTTATTTCCCAACTGTGGCAGAACATACAGTTCTAAAGCTCCTTTTCAAACAGTTTCAAAGGGAAATGATTGTGTATTATGGTTAATCAACTTGCAGCATTATTCCTAGTTTCAGTAGAGACAGATAAAATTTGGAAACTGAAGACTGCTCTCATATGTACTTTGATAAAATATAGCACAGAGAGGTTGAAGTTGGAGCTTGACTTATCTGTTTTTTTTCCTTTTTTTTCTCCTTGACTTATTAGAAGCTGTGCATTAAATTGTAATGTGAATAACATTCATATGATTTTTCTAATGGTATTAAAAAGATGTAATTAAATAATTTTATAATGACAAGGTAGAGAGGCCATGCAGGATTTTAAGGCTCCCTGCTCCTATGGCTTTCAGTGGTGTTTGTCTTTTATGTCAAGGAAGATTTTCCATATGGCTAAGTATGCATTTCATATGTAAGTTAAAAATGTATTTTTACAATGCTGTGTTGAGTTTCTTTCTAGTCTCTAAGCTTTCCCATGCTTTGCTCAGTCTTTCTTATTCTGCCTTCCAAGGTAGTATAAAACAATCACTGGAATCTCCCCTCAGGAACTGGCAGGCTATATCAAGCATTTAGGTTTCTCTACATTGTTTTTTAAATATCATATGAAAGATATTAACTTAGTGTGTGGCATATTAAGGTCACCTGGGAAACAAACACATCACAAAAATAAACATTGTATGTTATGGAAATTATGCCATGAATATTTCTAATGTATTTTACATACTTTAGGTATCATTCACAGTGTTTTGTCTAATACTACTATGATCTCTATATTTCAGGCTGTGTTTAGATATGATCTTATTGTTGGAATAACTATTAGACAATATTTTTCTCTATGCAGCTTTTTTTCAATGGCTGAAGTCGAACCTGGGTTATTCCACTGAAATTCCTGTCTGTAGGTTGTGTTTTTTTTTTTTTAGTGAGATAAAATTGTATGAACTAGACTCCCTTTGTCTGTTATCTGACTCTAAAGAAATGAACATTTTATCCAGAAAAAATATTCTGTTTTTATATTCTGTTTTTCAAGTGTCTTAATGAGAGTTCTGCCTTAAGCCCCTAAGTTTTCTAGCTAAAGATAAAACGAATAAAAAAAACTGAAGCTCATGTTCCCCGAGTTCTTCACTGAATTGTGAGAATAAATAGTCTCTCTTTGGCTGTGGTATCTTGACTGAGAGAGTCTCAGGTCTGAGAGAGTGTTCCTCTAATGTGGCTAAACCCCAGTTTTATGAGAAACAAGTAGTAGACCATTTTAGCCTGCAGAATTTTTGTTCTTATTAGAGTGAATCATCAAGCTGAACAATGTATTCTAATGGCCAACAAGTGAAGTTACTTATTTACCAAATGCTGTGTGTGTGTGTGTGTGTTTTTTTTTTTTTTTTCCCTCCTTGAAAGGCTTTTCTAAACATGGGTGTCAGAAGTTGGACAAGTATCCATTACATGATACTTGTACAACTGTTTATTTTGAACCCTTGTTCTTGAATATAATCTGATGAGTTGTACCAGGAATAACTCAAAGATAATTTCCCAAGCTTTCAAACTGGTTCCTTTCAGTTGTACTTGATCACAGAAATGGCAATAGAACTCAGCTCTCTATGGCACATGCAAATCTCAGTCTGGCCTTGTAAATAAAATATTCCCTGTATATATTTTGTCTGTCTTTTCGGGCACCACTGTGATTATTCCTAGCATAAATTCTTCTAGAGCTTTGGAACAGAAATTAGGAATGGTGATCTGCAATATTCTGCAACTCCATACAGTTATGGAGTGCCCTAGCCAAATATGTATCTTCATCTTCCCATGTAGAGCTGTTCTGAGAAAGAAAATTGCACTCCCTTAGATCTCTAATGTATGCTGAAATGCAACAGGGCAGTGTTCATTCTGCTTCTTTTCCTTGGACAGTGTGTTTGGGGATTTACTTTAAGGGAAGTGCTGCATT
>NW_010584445.1:450892-499087 GCF_000705375.1 Tinamus guttatus | reverse complement strand
CTTGCTTTGTTAGGTGGCAATGTTAAAGTGGAAACGTTAGAAGGAACTTGCTTTAAAAGATAATGAGCATAATTTTAGTAGTGAGACATGAGATAAACTGGACATAATTAAGCATAAGGCCACTCTTGTTTGATCTTGCCAGTGGACAAAATACCTTTTGTTTTGCCTTTTACATGAGAGAAAGCAGGGATACTGACTGCTTAAAAATACTAGTGAGCCCATATGCACTTCTCAGAGTAATGGGTGTGTTAAAATTTTATCTGTCTGCGATATTCCTTGTGATTAACTAAAGTACTCTGGGTATGACTTTTTTATGTTATAGGCATTAAATAAATTATAAGGCATTAATAATATAACAAAAGAGGAACGTATTGCTATTTAACAAAAAGCTTGGTATTAATCATCACTACATTGGAAGAATTTGTTCAGAAAAAAAAAATGAAACTGCTAAAAATCAGTGAGGAAATTATTTTTTTCTATAATTTTCCTCCAAATTGGGTTTAAAACAGAAAGGTAACAAAATTTCAGTCCTGAATGTCCAGTGCAGCATTTTGTTTGTAGAAATTGAATTGTAAATGTGTTCTCAATTATCTTCTCCAACCAAAATATATTAAAAATACTGTCAGAGAAACTGCAGAGGTAGAAGACTTTTGCACAGTATGTAGCTACTTTACCTGAGATTAATGTTAAAATACAAATCTGTAATACTTAAGTGCAATATTCAAGAACTCCAAAACTTGCACTTTTTTTTTTTTTACTTGAGCAGCTGCTGTTACAGCCTGATATTTTATGTTTCTCTTTTAAACTAATCTTACTTTTTGAGTTTTTCTTAAATGTAATTTGTTTTTTCTCCCCTGAATTTGTAAGAAGTAATCTTGAGCTAGGTCTGTACTAGTGATGATTTTTTTGGTCAATTTAAACACCTTCTGGAGAGCAGCTCTGCAGAGAAGGACCTGGGCGCCGTGGTGGACGACAAGGTGACCATGAGACAGCAGTGTGCCCCCGTGGCCAAGAAGGCCAATGGGATCCTGGGGTGCGTTAAGAAGAGCGTGTCCAGCAGGTCGAGGGAGGTGATCCTGCCCCTCTACTCAGCCCTGGTGAGGCCACATCTGGAGTATTGTGTCCAGTTCTGGGCTCCACAGTAGGTTCTGATCAGGGTCTATTAGTACCTCAAGGGAGGCTGTGTGGAGAATGGGGCTGGCCTCTTTTCAGTGGTGGTCACCGACAGAACCAGAGGAAACAGCCAGAAACTAAAGCATTAAAATTTCCACAGGAACTTAAGGAAAAAATTCTTAACAGTGAGGGTGCCAGAGCACTGGAACAGGCTGCCCAGAGAGGTTGTGGAGTCTCCTTCTCTGGAGATCTTCAAACCCGCTTGGACGCAGTCCTGTGCCACGTGCTCTAGGTGACCCTGCGTGTGCAGGGGGTTGGACTAGACGACCTCTGGAGGTCCCTTCCAACCTTAAGCATTCTGTGATTCTATGATTCTACTTGCGTATTTTGGGCATTGATCAGCCTTAAAAATAAAGCAGCAATTTACAAAAGGAAGAGGAAGGAAAAAAGGAGACCAGTCAAAACAGCATAATGAAATGCTTTTAAAGTGGTAGTAGTTCTAATAAGGATCTTTTAAATACCTTTAAAAACATTTTGTTTTGTTGCATTTTGTTAAAATAATGATGATGACATACCCGTTTTAATATAGTTGGTTTTAGTAGTTCAGGGATTCCATGCAGGCGTTTCTGTGGGCACATCTATGCCCACAAGATTCCTCTTGAGACGTTGTTTGACTTCCTGCATTCCTAAAAGTCTCTCTCATTTGGCCTTCTGGCTTTTGTGACTAGAGGCTGCAAAATTTGGCCCAGGAGTATTAGACAGATTATTTATTTATTTCCTTTTAAAATCAATAAAAGAAAACATAGACCAATTCCCTTTCTAGAATAGTGGGATTGACACAGAAGGTGATACAAAAGTTTTGCCTTCAAAAGATTGACTATTTTGTGCAAGGTATGACACAACTGAATTCCCACTGGTAAGTGCAGATTGAGATAAAAAGTACTGTGTCTCTGTATTTGATTAAACCTAATTGAATCATTTGATACATTTTAGCATTGCTCCATTGAATAAATTAGTCAGTAAATAATATTCAACTAGTCTCTTCATGAAAAAAACAAAAATGGAATTATTGGATTTTAGAGGCAAGGTGAGTTTGAAAATGTAGTTTGAAAATGTACATTTGAAAATGTAGTAGAAAGAAGAAAAGGACTGCGGAGAGCACTATTTCTACCTTATATGATTAGGTTTTCTACCCCCAAATATACCAAATTAACTGATAGTCATTGCAGTACAGTAAATATGTATTATGAAGAAATACTTTTTGGCATAATGACAAACTATATCTGTGATAGGAGACCTACTTAGAGCAAACAGTAAAGGAAATAAATGGGAAAGACATCTATCAGCTGATAGCAAAATCAGCAAAAAGGAGAAGAAATATGTTTATCGGTTGTAAGACTTAAGTACAAAACCACTATGAAACTATAATAGTAAAATGATGTAGCCTACAATTACCCTCAGTTATAAATGGAGATTCATTTTTTTGTGATGATCTCAAGTTTTAGGAGATACTTTGCATTTCCACTCTTTCTTGATGCTACCAAAATATTTATGGGAGAAGACCCAGATAAATTGACTGATGAGTCATGAGCCTGATAGTTCAGGGCAGATTTAATATAATATCTGTGCTGAGAAATGCAGGTGTGTAGTGTACATGACAAGATTCCTTGTGTAGTGTGCAGAACATGGTATTAAGGGCAAGCTTTATACATCTTGACATGGCACAAAATTTGAAAGCATCTTGTAAGGAAGCTAGTAAACAAGATTTATCCCTTTCCAATAGAAATTAGCAAGCTGTGTTGTGCAGAAGTTGTCCTACATCTGTCACACCTCTGCAATTTTGATGGCATTGTAAACGTATTTGTGCATGGCCTGAATCTTCTATGTTTTTTTTTTTTTTTTTTAACCGTTTACATCTTCTCCTGTCTTCTCTGTTCTTCTCAGTGGGGCTCATTTGAGCAAAACTCTTGTCAACAGTTCCTGAAAGTGTTGTTGTTTGGATACCTGATTTTTAAATTACATTAGGCAGATAAGCAAATGCATGGAGGAACCCATGAGTTTGTTTATACTGATTAGGAAAAGACTTCTGATTCACTTTTAGTTTTTCTCTTAACAGAGAAAGTAATGATTTGCAGGTTTCTGTCTTTCAATTCTGGTAGTTGTATCAGTTAAATAACTAAATTTAACATAAATATTGGTTTGGAAGCTGTTCATAAGAAAGCTTTGTCATCTTCCAGAAATGGAGGTACAAATGATGAAGAATGAGATTGTTGCAGTTGCAAAATATAGAATAAATAATGTGGACTTATTTGGGGTCCATAATGTAGACTAGGTTGCAGGATACTGATTTACAAGTTCATTGCACATGTACGGTATACAGCAGTGTATGCAGTTGATTTTTTTTTTTTTTTTTTAAGCTGTAAAACACAAGTTGGTATCAGTGAATGACCATTAATTCCTCTTTCCTTTGCTCTGCTTTGTAGTTTTGTTTCAAACCGTGGGTGCAAATTTTGAAAACTTGCACTGTGTTCAATTGGGAGACAGATTAATGGGAATCCCCTTGCACAGCTTCATGGGTTGCCTGTTGGAATCAGGCTGTAGGCAAGCAAAAGTCTTCCTTGTTCTGGGAGAGCTCTTAAGGTATTTCCAAGAAAATGTGGAAATCACTGTCTAAGTTCTGGTCAGTGAGCTTGTTTTTAGTAGAAATTATAGAATAGAAAAAAGAATAATAGGGGGGAAAAAAGAAAAAAGGGATAAAGAAAAACATGATAAATCTTGAATCTTTTTTTAATTTCCACAAAGTTCTAGATGTATGTAATGACAGCAGTGTGACAGATATTCACAGCACTCCCACATTCCTTGCCCAGTGCAATTAATTACACAGTTTCTTTTCAACCCTCACAACGTTTGTTCTTTCCTTTTTTTAGCTAGCTGCAGACAGAAAAATCTGTGTCAGCATGAGTCTAAATCTGATTCATCATATTCAAAGATCTTAAGTCTTGAAGACTTAATGCAAAAATGGTTTCTCCTATGTCAAAGCCGCAGGAGTCTGATGTATTTGAGACTATTATTATGTTTTAACAGTCCTATTCTCACAAAACTGTTACTACCATAAAAAAAAAGTCTTTTTTTTTTTTTTTTTAAATGTCATTAAGGAGATGCAACCAGTTAGAAATAGTGTTCAGGCAGTACCTGAGGGTAATTGCTACAGGATAGAAAGGAGAGTTGTGACTGGCTTTACTATCAGATTCCTGTTCTATAATGCTTATTGATTTGGAATAATTACACATGCCATCCATATTATGTTTTTGTGGTTTGAAAGTATCAAAGTTTACATGAGTGCTTGGTGGGAAAATCACCCTTCTACCCACAGAAGAGAGGAAAGCATGCACTGTGCGGGAAAGCTGTTCAAAATATTTGAAGGTAGGATAGATTGGTTCCATCTGGTATGCTCTGCAGTTTCTTTGCCAAGCTTCAGGGATAAGCTATGGATATACATGGATATATGACTGTGTTTGATGTGAACTCTTCTTCCCATTCAATATTTCTTCCTTGCAAAAAATTGCAAAATTTATAAGGTGTCCTGGAGCCTAAGGTTATATAATGGCACAAATAAGGGTAGCTTTGTTTTCAGATTGTTTATTCAAGTATAATTTCTAAAGCTCTAGCTGACAGGTATTTTAGGAGAATTTCATAGAGAAGAAAGTCCAAAGACTAGAACTCTGAGCTGCGATGGAGACTCCTACTAATCTGATTCTTTAAAAGGCTAACAATCTCCTTGGCTTAAAAAAAGACTAGTAACCACTTACATAAGCTGTTCTAACTGTTCTTAAAAGGAAAAATACTCCTTTCAGATTTCCACATCAATAAAAACTTATTGCTTGGACAGGTTTTCAATAATATCTTCTGTATCTGTCTTGGAATACATTGTTGCAAAAGTTCTATTGAAAAAAAATGTTGGAATTCTTTCTGAGTTTCCTAGAATATTCCAATAAGCTCGACTGGTGATGTAGGCATACAAATAGTGTCCTATCCCCCAGCAGCCAACCCCAAATCTGAGGCAGTCAGGACTCATCGTTCTATGGACTATTTATGTGTTGTTTTTGCCTTTTTTTTTTTTTTTTTAATAGTGTACATAAGGATAAGCTTAAAATAGCTTAGAACCTCTTCAGCTAAACTAAAATGTATCCAAGGTGTAAGCAAGTGGAGATTTTTCCAATGTATTTTATGAGGTTTCTGTGATATTTTTTACTTGGAGATTTACTTTTCAAGTAAATTGTTACTTTTACCTTCCTCCTTGTTTTTTTCGTCTCGATATTCACATAATGAACAATGTAATGGGATAGTGGGTACTCATTTTCTTTTTCCTCTTCTTTTTAGCTTTCTTCACCAAAACAATCATATTTCTGTTCTAAAACTAGGTGAAATAATGAAGGGAAATAATATTTTGTCATTTTTAAGAGGAATCCTGCAGTCTTTTCACACAAGCTGATTCCCTTTTTTTTTTTTTTTTTTCCTAATAGAAACTTTTTTTTTATGGAAAAATTTAAGCATCTGTTCCTACCCAACTTTCATTGTTCAAAAAGCTCCCCAAGAATTGAATCTGAAAATCTATATGTTTTAAAGCAAAATGTTATTTAGTTTAGAGTAATTGCGTAAGCAGCATGTTGACTTGTTATTGTTGTCTACAAAATTCCTAATTTATAACTTAATACCATGAAAAATTCCTAAGACATAAAGTGCTACTATAGTTCTGCTACTGTTTACTTTGCAGTGTGTGCCTCCTTGTGTGTCTGTCTAGCCTTTTATGTCTTGATTCGCTTATCTGTTGTAATCCTTTAATATTATTTCTGTATGCTTTGAAAATTTGATTTGTAATTATGCACTAAATTACTGCACTAAAAATATCATTTTTGTGGTCATAAATACCCTATAAGATAGTGGATTTTAAGTGGAGAATTGCTACATACCAAGTAGTTCTGAAGTTCTAAATTTCTCAGGAGCATTTAAATTTATAAAAGTGAGTAAAAAGAAGATGAGATTTTAAGAAGAGATACAAATTACTGATAAAAATATGGCAGTGAAACTATGAAATAAGATTGATGGTATGCATTTTAAGATACAAAATTATATTTCTTAATATTCTAATTTCTTAATATTTATTGAAAAGAAGTAACTTTAAATTTGCATGCCATTAATCTAAAAAGTTGGAAATATTGACATTTAAGCTTCATCCATTTATTAAAACAGCACCATTTGGTAACATAATAGATTTGAGGTATCTACTTATACAAGATTCCACCAATTACAATACTAATTTTTTCCGTTTTGCAATAACTGGTGAAACACGATTTTAAAACCTTTTCTTCGTTAGGGTTTTGCATTTTTCATTTAGTTGAAATTTAGCTTATTATTGCAAATAAATTTAAATATAATTATGTTTAAGATAAAGGTAATATCAAATTAATTAAGGAATCCTAGGGATTCTTTAGAGGGTTGAGTTGCAGAATATTTGTTAATATAAAATATCTGGTGCCATGAATTTAAGTCAGCTAAATCTTGCTGTCAGAATTCCTGCAACTCAAGGTCTTCTGATTTGGGCCATGAAGCTATTTAGGAGCTCATATTGATGTTAAATTCGGTGTTCTGAGTAGACTGTAGTAAATAGAGAGATATCCAGAAGCAAAACTGATCTTCAAAAAGTTATATAATCTGAAATGAACACTATTAACCATAGTAATTTAGATTTCAGTCTTTAAATGGGAGAAATACTTTTTAACTGTATTGAATAAGGAGCGCAAGATTTCTCTCATAAACAGAGATTATGCTTGGATGTAGTACAGATATTTTAGCACCATTTACAGTGTTTTGAAAAAGCCTGCAAGTTGAAAAGAACTGTAAGGTGAAATAGCAATGTTACTGTAATTCACTGTCAGGTTTATAACTTCCAAAATTCTTTTCTCTGTCGAATCTATTGAGTACAACTGTCCTAAGTTTAGATTTATAAATTTGAGTACTATGAAATTACTGTGAAGTACTGTGCTTTTTTTCTGTTGAGGGCACTTTTTGTTGGATTCAGCTTTCTGTTAAATCTCCTTTTGCTTGCATCTGACCTTTATTTATGTTGATTTTTTGCTTCATTTTTCATTTACCATGCTGTTCAGTTTTTGGATGCCAGGAGAACAAAGGTTTGTCCACTATTTGCAGTTAATTTCTTGCTCCTTGTGTATTTTGTTTGCTTGTTAGAGATACAGTAATCCTGTTTACTAAACATTCATAGCTTTAGATACCCACCTCCCCTCTTTCAATTATAGCGAGTGCTTTGATTAACTTGATAAATCTATTGTCCAATGAGCACCATGCAGGGCAGAATTACCTTTTAGTCTATGAAGTTATTTAGAAAACATGGAATACTGAGTCTTTCAGCCTTATTGGCACATACTGAGTGTACTAATGGATGTGCAACTGCTAGTATTTGGGTTTGTTGGTTGGCTTTCTTTTAATTTCATCTGTAACTGACAGTATTTTGTGTGTGTTTGCTTTCATTTGTTTATCTTTTATAGAAACACTTGAAAAAATCATTACAGATATTGTCACATGCATTTGCTGTTTAATAGGGTCATTTGATATACTTTCATCATTGATTCTAATGAACTTTTATAACAGTAAAACATGAAAGCTTAATCAAAGAAAAATCCTACATTCAGATCCTAAATGTTATTTTTTTTCCTTTTTCCTTCTTTTTTTAATTGCAGCATCTGCAAATGACAATCCAGGCACTTCAGGATGAGCTTAGAACCCAGAGAGACCTTAACCATCTTCTCCAACAAGAAAGTGGAAACCGTGGAGCTGAGCATTTTACCATTGAGCTCACAGAGGAGAATTTTCGAAGACTCCAAGCAGAACATGATAGACAGGCTAAAGAACTCTTCCTGTTGAGAAAAACTCTGGAAGAAATGGAGTTGCGGATTGAAACACAAAAGCAAACACTAAATGCTAGAGATGAATCAATAAAAAAGCTTCTGGAAATGTTGCAAAGTAAAGGTTTACCATCCAAAGGAATGGAAGATGACAATGAGAGAACTCGAAGGATGGCGGAGGCTGAATCTCAGGTTAATCATTTAGAAGTAATTTTAGACCAGAAGGAGAAGGAAAACATACATCTTAGAGAGGTAAGGAAAACTCACTAATCTTATTTATTTATTTAAAAGATATTGTCAGAGTAATTGCTACAGAAGTATTTTTTGGTGTGTTTGAATATTGTCTTTTTCTGTTTTGATTTCTCTTTAAAACACAAAAACAAACCAGAGTTTATTTTCCTTGGAAAAGAAAGACACATCAAGATTGTGTGACCTTCGAAAGCATATATAGAAAGGGATATAGAAAGCAGATAGGGAAAAAAGGTAGTTTGGTGTCATTTGGGGTTTACTGTCTCGGAGAGGGTTGCTTTGTGTGCTTTCTGGATTCTTTGTATTTTGTCAAATCAAGATGATTAGAACTACCAAGCAGAGAATTAACAGCTGCACACTATTTTTTTATTTGATTTTATACTCTTGTCTTTAAAATGACCTTTGCAAAATATTTTGCTGTCTATATGCACATACAGAAAAGCCTTTGTGTATTCCTAATGCACTTTTTTGTGGTGCCCCAACTTTTTTTGTTAAATATAACACATAATATGGCTACATTAAAATGCTGGGGTGTTGGCTACACTGTGTTTTGTAAGATGCTTAATTTGGCTTCAAGCCCACCCTAACCGGCTGCCCATGCTACTTTTGCTGATGCGTTTTTGGGACTGTATTTTGGACAGTTGGATTAATACAACTGAAAGAAAATTTGGCATATGTGCCCAGGCCTGTCTCTCCCTCTGCATCTCTGTACTCCATCAACATTATCATGTGACTGGTGCTAGGCAAGTATGGGTCTTGGACCCAGGGTAGGAAGGCCTGTGTCTTCCTCAGAAGCACTTTATTCCTTCCTGCTAACAGGAGCAAAAATTGCAGGCAGGTTGAGTTCAAGCTGCCAACAGTAAGGGGAATAAGGGCAAACAAGTCTATTCCTTAGAAGTTCAGGAGCACGGTAGTCTGAACTTTGGGTCTAAGACAGTCGTGTATAACTGTTGATACTGAGCCCAGAGATTAAGAATAGCTATTCATTCCTACAGCATGTGGACAAGTTACCTTTTCTTTGCCATGGAGTAGTTGTGTTTTTAATTACAGCTACTTTGTTATCAGAAGAGAATTTTTAAACCCAGATGAAAGCTTTAGTTTATTTTTTACTACTGTGCAAAGATATGTATTGAGAACTCAGTGGTATCTGGAGCCCATCTGAAGCTTGAAACCACTGGAAAAGTTGCTTCATACATTTGAGTTTGAGTAAGTTTTGTTGTATACATACCTTTTCTTACAAAGGTGTGTATCTTGACTCTTTTCTCAGGCAGGACTCTTAGTAACTGGTGCCATGACTTTTTAATGAAGTTTGAAAGTTCATGGATCCTGAAAGGAGTTGCATAAAGAATTAATGAACCTGAGTCCGTGATAAGGAGACTACTAAATGAAATTCTGTAAGTTAGCAGTGGTGTCTAGATTTAGATCTTCTATTCTCAGAGTGGTACATGCTGTCCATTTTAACAATGGCTGACTTTTGTTCTGTGACTGTGTTCTGACCTATGGCAGTAGTATCACTTAGCTTTCTAAATCCTAATTTGGAAATTTGTTGCACATGAAGTTCAAAACTAGCAGCCTAGTGAAGTTCTGTAATGGCCTTCCAAAAACAATGAAAGAAAAGTAAATGGAGCTAGAAATGCAGACAAAATGTAAGCTTCTGAGGAATGTCCTTGGGCATCCAATTTATTGCTAAACATGAAAGCAGATACTCCTACTACTTGTAGGCTGTGCAGGTTTTCCTGATACTTATACTGAATTAATTGTGTGTTTCGGAGCTCCCACTGTATACCTGCAGAGGTGCAGGAAAAAAATCTTTTCCCATCATGTATAAGTTGTAAATAAGATGTCGTCTTCGCTCTGGAGCGTTACAAGTATAGAACAGAGTGTGCTGGAGTTCCTGTTGGTGATATGTCTTGGTGACCTTTCAAGGTTTAATAAGAATCATGTAAACTTTTGCTCAAGTTTTGTGTTTTATGCTACAGGATGAGCAGAAACATCTGTGACAGATTATGTAAAAATGCACCTTTTGGGTAACTAGGAGTTGAGGGTAAGTGGGGAGGGTTACTCCTTTGGCATGAGTGAAAGCTTGTGTATACAGGGAAGAAAGCTCCGAGAGCTCAGTTGGAGCTGGAATCCTGTTACAGGACTGGGAAAGAATGTCAGTGTAGTTAGGATTCATTAAAATAAATGTGTTTTAAAATATTAGCTATGTATACCTAATTTTTAAAATAATGATAGATCTGGTGAAATGAGTTGGATTCCTTTCCTTGTATTTGAGAATTTAAAAATAAATATATAATTCTTTTTGTTAATGTTTTTCAATGGTAGAGGAATTTCAGTGGTATTTTCTTGGAGAAAATGGTACAGTAATTGTTCTGATATGAAAATGCTGCATTCTGTGAGGTACGATGTCATCTTTGCAAATAAATACATGGAAGAAAAAAGAGAGGAAAAAAAAGCATTCTTAGGCCTGGGAATCTCCTGGTAAGCACATTTATGGTTGAAAATCTATCTTGAAGCTGTATTTTCATATGATGGTGTGCTTTACATTCACAATTAAGTATCATAAAGATCACTAAGCATGCATTCCTATCATAGAAGGCAACATCCCTGCCTTACAGTTCTCAAATTGGTTATTGCATCTCTTTTAAGTACACTTTTTTTCTCTCTAGTAGGTTCTGTAGGTAATATTGTGGTTTTATCATGTGGAAATCTAACACAGATGTTTGGTATTACTTTTTTTTTTCTTTTTCTTTTCTTTTTTTTTTTTAAAGCATAGTGACCACACGTTATTTACCCTAAGTACCATTAAGTATTTTTTTATTATTGCTATTAAAAACTTGCCTTAGGCAAAGTCCCACTAAATCTCTAGTAAAGTCAAAAGTTAAAATTCCAGCAAGTATTTTTTTATTATGTATACATATACATATAATATACACACCCGCCCCATGTAGCATGCAATTTCACTAAAATGGAATCTGAGATCATATAGGATTGTATATACACAATTTAACTCTTATCTTGCATGTATTCTTAAAAATAATGTTGTTTCAAATGGTTTAAAGCTGCAGCTTTTTATGTTTAGTAGAAAGAAGAAGCAGAACACAGCTTCTTTATTGTAATTTAAAGTATACTTTTAAACTTCGAAGGATTTTTCAAAACTTGCTCTATGTTTGAACTCAGCTTGGTCAAATAATGAAGGTTGCTGATAGGACTTGAACTGCCATCATGAATTAGTTATTGCATGTTTTAAAAGTTATTAATGGAGCAAAGTTCCGTCTTCCACTGTGAATAGAACAGATGCCTTGCAGACTTTTGGTGTTTACTGTAAATGTCTTCCACTGGAGCCAGTAGTAATTTACTAAGGAAATGCTTTATCGACACCAAACATTTCTTCTCTAAAGTTAGTTATATAGATTAACAACCATTCTAGACTGAACCTCTTTATTAGACTCATTAGTGCCTCTTTCCTTTTATTCCCCCTGGCTTGGCTTAAAATATTAATCTAATCAGTTGTTATAGGAGTATTTTCTGTTTAAAAGAATTGAAGCAAGAATTTTCAGCTTCCCTCTTTTTTTTTGGCATATGATTTTTAATATCTTGGCTTTAAATAACTTGCAGCAAAGACCCTCATTAAGACAATTACTTTCTATCAAAATATCAAGAGTATTATGTTTGTGTTTTAGGTGACCTCTTAAGTACACAGAAGGACTTTGCAATGTTGGCAGTCAGTCCAGACATGAAAAAGTAGACTGAACCTGATTATGCTCTGGAGAGCAGTAATTGCTTCTAACATAGCACATTCAGATTTTGTTATGCCCCGTGATATACTTGCCAGTGTGCTTGGTTGCAATAGTTTTTACAAGTCCTTGCAGGGAATTAGAAAGCTTTCTTCATTTAGGAATCAGGTTATTTAAAGACACATTCACTCTTCAAAATAACATAACCACTAGTTTGGAACCTAGAATATAAGAAAACTGTCAACTTGAAACTGTCTTAAATATTTAGGAGTAGTAATTAAAGAAATTATCCTAGATGGAGATAGAGAAATCAGTGATTCGCAAATAAGCTGTTTTTATACCTCCCAATATGTGGAGGTGATAAATGTATTGGCCCTGCCAGCATTCCGGGAAGGTGCATCCTTTAGAAGGTAATCTGGGGACTATCTTGATTTGCTGTAAAACTAATATCATTCCCAGATGTGGAAATAATATCTCTGCAGGGCTGTTTGCCCAGTTCCCATATGTTTTGGGGGTTGTAGTCTGCGTATAAGCATCTTAGAGACTAGCCAATAACAAAGCAGAGAAAAATGATCTCCTCTAACCTCCCTTTGCTTTCCATGATAGTTTTCTTTCTTTCATCTTTGTGCTGTTATCTTTTTAAGTCTCTGTTCTGCGATCATGCTGTTGCTTCTCTCTGGCAAAAACTTCATCACTCCATTCTACAATGAAATTAATTGCTCTCTTTTTCCCACTCTCTTAATCTGAGTGCCAATAGCTTACTTAACTTACTTCTGTGACTTCCAGTTTTGACATAACGGTGTCTTTCCATAGAATAAGAGCCAAATGCGAGGGGAGGAAGGCAACTTGTTATGTTTGAATTTCTATGTGTTCAACCCAAGAAGACATAACCTCAAAGGCAAATAAGCATAGGAAGGGATTGCCTGAAGATGTTGAGGGTCTTCCGTTCTTGAGATATTTAAAATTGGATTGGCAGAGGCACTGGGCATTCTCATCTAACTGAAGTTAACTTTGCTTCGAGCACAAGGTTGAACCAGATGATTTCCAGAAGGCTCTTTCAATCTGAGTTTCTTTGACTCTACAATCCCAGTGTAGGTAAAGCAGTATCATCTGGTTATATAAATGTAACAGCACAATCTAGCACGTGATTGGGATGCTGTAATAGTGTTGTTTGTCCATTGGGAGCCCTGTATTGTTATAATGTCAGTGAAATGGTGAGCTCCAGATGTTTAATCTAGCTGTTGTAGGAATTTTGACGGTTCATGTATCATTCCTTTTTTTTTTTTTTTTTCCTCACATGATACTGTGTTTGCATAATGGTGTCAAAATATTTTTGATCATAATTTTCTGCAACTCTCTTTTCTAGTGCTGCTTTTTTCTATGTTATTTTGTTTTTTAATTCCCCAATGTCAGTGTATGTTTGAAACTGTACTTTTGTAGCTATCTATTTAGCACTTCATGGGTTTTTCCAGTACAAAGACAGTGTTATGGTTGGTTAACTATACCTTCAAGCCAGCATTTCATTTAAAATATCTCTGCTAAGAATACTAGGCTTAATATGAATATAAAAGCATTAGTGTTTTTTTTTTTTTTTTAAATCAACACAGTTCTATTGAAGTAGAAATTTGGTTCTATTTTCACTTACTTGTTGCTGGATGAATAGAACTGGGTTTATAAGAAGACTAATGATATATCCACATGCCCAGGAATGATACAGCCATTCCTAAAGCCTACCTGAGAGGCCTGTTGTTGTGAAGTCGTAAGTGCTGGGGTGTGGTCTTGACATTTTTTTTTCCCATCCCTCTTTAAATTGAATCCTTTCTTGTTGGGTTATCTGGCAATTGTTGTAATTCAGAGAAAGGATTCCTTGAAAAGCATGAATGAATATGTGGAGAAGGCACTTGTCGAAGTAAAGAGAAGGCAGGAAATAAAATGCAGTAGCGGAGGCAAATATGGCAGCTAAGAAGAAATGGTGACTGCTTTTGGGCAACTCTCAGCCAGTGCCCAAGGATCCTTTGTAGTTACAAAGGACCTTAATATTAGATCCATTAGGTCCTTAATATTAGATCCAAATCTCTTAAACTGTAGTTCATTGGGAATAAAACTGGTTAGAAAGTATTTACAGACGGATCCTGAATGATTTGATGTTGGATACCATTCAGCTTTTAAGTGCAATCATTTCCAGTATTAGGCTTTTTTTTCTTTTTCTATTGTTTTGCGTAAGGAAAGAAGGTTTCTGTGTTATCTCTATTTTGGAATTAGTTGCCAATTGCAACCAAGCATTTTAACTCTGGACATTTAGTGAAGCATGAAGATCTGTAAGTTAGAGACTTCAGTAAAGAGTCTAATATGAGGATACATGTGCTAATAACGTGTGTGTGTGTGTGTGTGTGTAACCTGCCCCTTTCTCAGGCAGAAATTTGGGCCCATGAGGCAGAGCCTGAGGGTGCTGGGAAGGGTGTCCAGGGGAACAGTGGGACTAAGGAAGAAGGGAAATGGGAGTGCTGATGTAAAGAGCTATAAGATAATGAATGCAAATCCCACAGAATTTATGCTTATAGTGCAGCTTGGTGTGCTTACAAATGAGAATCATTTGTTCATATTACATGCTAGCTTCAGTACTTTTGCGGGCTTGGGGAGGAGTTCATTTTATAATCCCGTTCCCATCAATTAATCCATGACTAAGACTTAGAATGGTCATTAAAAAAAACGAAAGCTTGGCTACTGAAGAGGAAACTGGTTGAGAGAAACTGTTAATCTCCTTAGTTCCTCTGCAAAATATAACACCTAAAAACTCTTACCTGAAAAAAGCCTTGCTTGCTAATCCGTTGATCCTGATGTTGTGTTAGTCAGATGGTTTACGAGGAAAATAAATAAACAGAGGAAAAAGAAATATCGCTGAAGATTTAAAAAAGTCATAACAAAACACCAAACTACTTAAGATAGTTCTAGTGTATACATGGCGCATTGTAAATAGTGTTAGCAAGATTTGTGTTATGAGTCAAGCATGCTTTCATTAAGATGAAAAAGCCAGGCGTCTGAAGTCATGTAAGGCTGCCTTTAGGAAAACTGCAGGGGGCTAATCTGCCATCAAGCAAGGATGATATATTTTTATCTATCTACTTTTACCTACCAATCTCTATTTTACCCTGTGTGCATGGGTGTAAAGCCAGGAGAAGAAAATGTATTTTATGGCTTCTTTAAAATGCAGTCCCCTAAAAAGGAAATGCTGCTTTTTCATTTACCGTGGTATGTCTTTCCTCAAACTCTATGCAGTGAATTTTGCCTTTGTTATTTGATTGCTCCATCTTGGTAATACCAGTGGGAAGTGCTATAGGTAGTAAATATGGCTGATCATGCAAACTCCAAAGTTTCACCTGCAATTAAGTTTGGAAGTAGAATGTGAGGATTGAATTTTAGCTTGAATCACTTAGGCAGGATTTCCTTCATAAACTATATACAGCCACTGATCTAGTGGAACAGGAATTTAACAGGTAGCTAATTACTGACAAGTCATATACTAACTTTATAGAAGTATTTATTGTCTAGTGAGATAATGTTAAAGAAAGGCCAGCATTCTCTTAATGGCTTGACCCTAATATTCTGTTATGATTACAGCACTCTTGGAGAATACATCAATTTGCAAATACAAAATTTCGCAATGAATATAAACATATCCTATTTCAGCATAAAGATTTGAGGTTAAAATCCTGATGATCCACCTGAATCCATCCTGATGATACCCCTGAAAATACCAAGGACGAAATCCTCAGTATTTTTTCAAGAATTTTTCCATGAATTATCCAAATGAGGTCAATGGGGCTAGCCGAGTGACTTAAGGTGAATAGGATTAGGTTTAAATGAATGAATGGAGTCGTGACCTGTGAGAAGTACAACTCCTTAGTTGCACAGTGTAGGAGGAGGTGGCTGTTCTGCGCATGGATCCGGCTTCTTCAGCTGCTTGTGTTACCTCTGCTTAGCAGAACATATAGACTTGATGGTATGTCACACTTTTGCATGAAGAAGTCTTTCAGTTGCTTTTCATTGTTCTTGTCGGAGCAAATAAAGCAATAAATAAAAAATATATGTGATCCAGGAAAGGAAGTGTGAATCAGACATACTTCCCAAATTCTTGTAAGAGAACTTTATCTTCAGTAGCCAGTAGGGAGCATTCTGGATTGGAAACTTTTCCTAAGGTCTTGGAAGTCAAAACTGTAGTGCTTCCCACTCTGTAGACTGAGGCACTGTAAGGGATATACCTAGTTATTGCTTTGCTCTTGAGACATATTACTTGAACTTTTTTTTTTTTTTTTAATATAAAGTTTGTATTCCTGTGTACTGATGATATTGCAAGATTTTGCACATAGCCTAAGTTCTAGTGACAGAATTCAGAATAAAATTAATCTAGTAATTGACATATAGAAAAAGACTTTCCCAGTTTGCTACTACTATAGTTGGTAATTGCAAGCAAGTGGTTCTTAGTGAAGGCTGCTGAATTCTGGTCCCGTCTTCCTCTAGGAACAAAATTCTTATGATGCTGTTGCTCTGCTGTGCTGGCAATCTCATTGCTAATTCCCTTCAAAAAAGCATTTATTGTGAAAGTGTTTCAAATGGGGGCAGCCATTGCTAAAGTACAAGTGTAGGTTATTAAAGCGATTGTGCTTCACACACTTCTCCTTAAAAATCCGTATTTGCCGGACGCTTTCTACTAATGCTGTTGTGTATTTCTATGGTCACAAAGCTTGGCATGATATGAAAAGCTTTTATGATATCTTCAATTATTTATTTTCAGGAAATTTTGGCAAGTGGTAAGTTAATTACATTTCTACTTTGTTTATTCGACAATTTTTATAAGGCTTACTAACAGAAGTAGTGATAGTCACATGGTTAATGTGAAAGATATCGTGTTTACTAGATACCTGAAATTATTGGAAAAAAGCAGTGTTGTTTGTGTTCTTATTTTGGCACATATCCTTTTGTGGCTATTACCACAGAATGCGCTTGGTAGCAATAGCTGAGAGGTTAGCTGCCTACTGTACTAGAGACAAGGTGGATGCTGCTTATTTCCTTACTGTCCTCCTGTCCCAAACCCTGCATCTCCATTATTGTAAAACTGGCTTTGTTTCCTCTAGAATCAACAGGCCTCTGCACAGCTGCATTTTCACATGCATGCGCTATTATGCATCTGGCATCCCTGTAAAGAGGAGCTTCCAGAGCTGTAAGAATGCATTTGGATGTCATAGCTGCTCAATTTGTGCTGTGGTAATTTACAAAATATCCTGTGAGTTACTGTGAGAATTTTCAAGTGGGCTACAAGTAAGCTACAGTAAATGCAACCTGTTAGGAGAGAGAAGCTTTGCCATTCTGCAGTTTCAAAATATATTTTCTCCAAGAAATATGGAAAAATGATTTTGTCAAAAATTAGTATGTAACTATCTGTTCAAATCATTCATGAAAATATATATATATATATATATATATATGAAGTATATATAAACCACGCACACACGTATATAGATAGATATGGTCACTAGATGGCACTCTTGAATGAGGATTGTTTTTTATTCACCTTGCATCTCTTTCACAGTTATCCTTCTCTGTTAGTTATTTTCATCACTCATTTTACAATGATATAATTAATTAGGAGGAATACCTTCTTTTAATGGCAAGAGCATGACACTTTTTAGAGATCTTATAGCAGGCTGTAAACTAAATGGAGTTTGGAATAGATGCAGCTCAGAATTAAGGACCAATAATAAAAGGACCAATGAAACTCTTCATGTGACAGGTAATATCTGGAATTCAGTCCTAATGTATTAACCAAGGTTAGTAATTTAATTTGTCAAAATAAGAGAGCAAACTTACATGTCATTTTCTTACATGTCATTTTTTTTTAGGGTCTTGTAGTTTCCCTAGGGTATGTGGTGTCACATACCCAATTTTGCAGAAGTGCCTCCGCATTGAAATGTGGTTGAAACATGAGAGATGAACAGTGGAGAAATCTCAAATCACGCTGATATGCCCTGCAGCATTTTGAGATGGCCTTGTGATACTTAGCAGCTTACTTTGCAGTAAGCTATTGAGAAAAAGCTGTTATATGCAGCTATATTGAAGAAGACAAAAGCAGCACGTATGTAGCACATAGTTTGTGATGTCTTGTGGATCCTCTGTCATGGAAGAACATATATAGATGCAGGCTTTGTGAATTTATGGAGTTGTTTCTGTAAGCAAAATACCTTGCATTAGAAAATAAGACTGTCTAAATTTTATCAAATTTATCAAATAATTAGATTTACTTGCCAAATATATTTTTGTTAGATTAAAAAAAAATTCTTAGTTGTGGTGGGATTTGTAAATATAAATCTCCTATTCAAAATTTAATTTCTCATCTGCACACTCATGTTCTTTTATTGTATTTGTTGAGCAGATAATACTTAAAACATGGTGGTTCTTAAGAAGAAATAGTTGGGACAGTCAAAACACCTGCTGCTTTGTTTCTATTTAAAAAGGAAAAGCATAAATGAAGGTTCCCCTACAGGCTACATAACAAGCCTTTATACTTTTTTGGTTTTAAAATAATTAAAATTTTAAACAAAATGACGCTGATAGCAGAGACTATATGCAAGACATACACAATCTGGTTCCCAAATTCTTTTTTTAAGGGAAACAGAAGATATCAAGTGACTAGTGAGTACTGCATGAAAAAAAAAGACAGTTTTGCTTGTAACCTTGCACTGTTGAGATTTTTTGGCCTGTCTGCTACACACTGAAATAAATTTGGTGTTTTTTAACATGGTGCTCTGTATCATTTTCAATACCTGACTTTCTTTGGAACAGGAACCCTGTCTTGGATTCTGTAGTATGACTTAAAAGTCTTGTCCAAACATGAGTAGAGTCAATAATACGAAGCGATGTTGAGATGTATTTTGTTGACTACTGTTGCTGTTGTTAAAAGCCTTTCCAGTTTTTCTATTAAAGAAATGTGAAGAGTATTCATCAGACACAGATCTTTCCTATGTTGTGTGGAAGATGGTATAGCATGTTATGCAGGTTTATTTCCCTTTTTCGCTTCTATTTTCTCCATAGCACCTGAAGGCTACTTAAGGCCTGTTTTGTCTACAGTGGGAGGGAATGAACATTGAACTCGGGCATTTGTCAGAATTGTGGGGGAAAAATCATGTACTCTGGGAAAGCTTTATATACTTTGCAAAATCTCACCTTCGTTCTCCTGCAACTATTGTTGGAAACAGATTCTGGAGCAATATGAATAGCAGTTTGCATCTTGCCTCCAATTTTTGTTTGTTTGTTTCAACGGGGCAGTCAAGGGAAGATGCCGGTAGTTTACAGTAATACAGATGAGTAGGTGGTGCAATTACAGCTCATTGAGTGAGGAGTGTTCTAGCAAAAGTCTGATATTTTAAACAGCTCCTAGAGTAAAATATAATTTAATTATTGTGAGTTGGTTAAGTGTACAGGGAAATACATAGCATATTAGGGAATTGTTTGTGGTTATTCCGAACGTTAGCAAGGTTTTAGCAAAATCTTAAGGGCCTCAGTGCTTCAAAGAGCACTGAATAGAGCCAGGGTACCTTCTAGCTTTGGACTCTCATGTGAGAAAAGGGCACTCTCATGGCTCCAGCAATCCTTGCTTTGGAAGTGGTGCTGGAGAATCTGCTGTGCAGGAGACTGATGTTGTTGGTGAGAAACACACAATTCTTCAACATGTAAGATGACTCTCAGGCTACATGTCATTCATGATGAATTTTCTCTATCTTCTCCAAATCTGAATACTTCAACTTTTTACATTTTTACCTGTGATTGTGGACATGTCAGATCACTTTGCTCCGTTGCTTCCTTTCTTGTCATCTATTAAGCACTTATTTTGATACAATACTGTAAAAAAAAAAAAAAAAGGCATACTAGGAAATCACCATATGAGTGCTGTGCTTTTCTTTCTTCACCTTTTTCTAACATAGAAGATGCCTGTAGAAGTTTTTTATCTTGAGATAATAACATAATGGGGAACAAGCCCATGTTGGAGATAGATACAGATTTTTTTTTCTTTTGTGGATGGTTTTGTTGGACAGTAGCACATACATTCCGCAACTTTTTTTGTTTTCATAGAGGACACTTGGGAGCACTTGGACACAGAGGAAGTGGAATCTCTTCTGTTTGTGTGCTGCAGAAAAGTGTATCATCGTAGCACAACAAGAAGGTTTTTATTGCAGATACACTTATTCCTAGCAAAAAAAGATGGTTTGCTTCAAACTATTGATTGACTGAACACCTGCACATGTTGCAGAATCTCAACAACCAGTTTGTTTTCAATTATTCTTGACTGTCTTGGAGAAAGTTATTTTTATCTCTCAACTTGAAAAAAGCATATTTTCACATAGGAGTCCATCTGGCAGGCAAAAGATTTTCTGCGATAACAAGTCGCAGAAACCATTATCAATATAATGTTACCTTTCAGCCTCTCAACAGTATTGTGAGTGTTTACAGTGGTCTTGGCAGTACTTACATCCCATCTGCACTGTGAAGTCACAGGCTGATTAGCCATTTGAAAGGAGAAGAAAAAAAAAAAAAGGGAAATTTTACATTGGGAACAGATCAACATACTCCTTCTCTTGTGCATTTTTCCTATATATATACATATACACATACATGTATATTATGTGTGTGTCTATATTTTAAAAGCGCATTTTAACACCAAACCAGATGACAGTTTATCAAAACAATTGTGGACTCTACAATTGCAGGAGAGAACTGCAAGGTTTCCAAATCAGGCCTACTTTGATCATGGAGCATCAGGGATTTCTTCTCTCTGTTTTCTGAGGTCCCATGTAGTTGGAAGTCTGGTACCACATGCAAAACTGAGCCTTCGATTTATTTGCCATTTCTTCAGAAATTCAGTTTGCATTTCAACAAAGTCTAAAAATATTGTCATCAACATCTGGGTATCTTTTTTCTGATGGAAAAATATAAGTAGAGTATAAAACTTTCTCTTATTCTTTTGTTTTATTTGAAAACAAATAATGAATACATTATTAGTAGACTGGGAATTCCTAGTCTATGACTTTATGGTGATTGAGCTCCACAGGAATCTTTGTTTCACTTTAACATTCCTGAGCTTTAACAAATGTAAAGTGTATTTGAATATTTCCTACAATTTGCTCGTACTAGCATTATTGGGCAGGATGACAGTTTGCGCTGCATAAATAAGCAAGTAAGGGAAAGTGTAAGCTGCATAATTATGAATGGAGGCAAGCAGGGTTTGGAACTGGTATATACAAAGTCATGTAATTATATTAGCACTATGCTTACTGGTTATTTAAAATGTGCTGACAGCCTTAGTGGAAATTTTCCATGAATGAGAAGCGGAAGAACTAACTGGATACATTTAATTTCTCAGTTGTGGGGGCAGTCCTGTAGATTCATTGCAGACAAGAAGGTCAGAGTTTTGCCTCTGCGACTGGCCAGAGATTTCTAAGGGGTGGTTTGCTGAGCCAGTGGTCAGTTTAGCTAACATTCATTCTTATCACTGCCACTCTTGTGCTTTGCCAGCTGACTAAAGCTGCCATCCTGTGTGCTGGCGAGTACTTTGCATTTCCCCAGTCGGCTCCGTGTTCAGCACCTTCTCAAGTCAGATTTTTTGCTTCTGCAGGAGTGATGCATTTGATATCTTTGTTGTCTTTTCTCATATTAAGTAGTCTTCTTTTTGGGTATTTGCTGCAGAAAAGCCACATTAAGTCACTTGTAGGAATGCTGCAAGGAATGCTGCTTCTGTCAGAGTGGAAAGATTTTTTTTTGTGTGTGTGTGGTTTGAACAATGGCATTTGCCCCTGTCACAGCCAAATGTATTTGACTGTTTCATCCAGATAAACAATATTTATTGTAAACTTGGTAGTCATGAGTGTTTCTGGTCCTTCAATAGATTATTGAAGCCAGTCAGTTTGATTTATGAAAGAGTTTCATAAGTGTGAGAGTTGCTTTTCCCACCACAGGGGGGGAAAAAAAAAACCCAAAACAACAGCAACAAAACCACACCACCCCGCTGAGCCTTTGGCAGATCTCAGTTTAATACTCCAACTCTAACTTGCCAATCTTTTGCCTCCCATCCCTTTGAAAGTGGGTTTACTTCTGCAATTACAGTATGAGCCAGGAGGCAGAAATGATTGTGTTTTTGTTTTTTGGCCAACCTTCCTTCTTTTATTCCACCCTGGCCCCTCACTGTTTTCCATCACCATGTGATCCTGATCCAGTTGCGCTCAGCACTTCAGCACAGCATAGCTGCAGAGTTCCACACTTGATCAGGTCATGGCTAAACCATGTTCCTCTGAGGCACACCAAAATCAGAAAAAAATGATGTCGTATTTCTTAGATACCAGAAGAGCCTTGTTATTTCAGGGTAGCAAAAAGATGTTTCCCTAAACTGTCAGTACTGTTGAGAGACCAAAAAAACCCACTTTAAGCATGTGCACAAGTGTGTAATGCTTTGCTGCAAGTTACCTGGCTCTGGGCAGTATTGGGGTATGTCTGGCTAGATCCTGAGCATATTCAGAACTTCCCTTTCTGAAGGTGTTTGCTGCTTGGGATTCATGTTCTTATACAGTTATGCCTGTACAAGCAACTGAAAAAAAGAAAGGTTTCCAGCTTCCCTGGCTCCTGGATTTCTTTGAGATTTTTAAACCTTACTCACATCCACTTGTCATTGCAGGAATTCTACCTGTCTCCCCCACGAGGCCCTCTGTTATCACTTCCACTGCCATCTGACTGTATGCCGAGCACAGGAAGAAAGGCGGCCTTGTTCGTGTGTCTGTCATGCTGTAAACAGCTGGAGCTGGGTGTATGGGCAGGGCGAGGCGCAGCTGGTACAACGTGCTCGCAGGTGTGGAAAGCACAGGCCAGAGCTGCTCTGGCTGCCTGCCTCTCACACCTGCCTGGCCCAGCAGCCCAGCCTGCCGTTATTTCCCACCCCTCAAGGTGAAGCAGTTACTGGGGAACGATGGCTGCATCGTTATTTATGCCAATAATAACTGTCCCAACAAAATTAACATTAACATACATTTAAAACCCTATCAAATTAAATGGAAATTCTACTCCATATGAGCTCTGTGCACTTTTTGTGTATGAACTACCTTTTTCTTTTTTCTTTTTATTTCCTTTTTATGGGCACCTCACAATTGAACACATTTCATTATACATTTGTAATCATTAAGTTGAAAGTAAACAACAGCTAATAGGTTAAAGATTATGACAGATATTAGGTTATAAGTGAGAAATATTTTCACTAAAAATTTGAAATGCTGACAGAGATGAGGTACTTCACAAGTCTAAGTTAATGTTCTGCTAAATAAACCCTCTCTAATGTAAGAAAAGAGCCTTTGGTCCACTCCTTGATGTTTTTGGTTTATTTCATAGACTGTATCCATAGAGGAAGAAACTTAATTGAGATTTCAAGAAATGTCATTCTGAAGTGCAATAGGAAGTCTGGTAATATAATTGCTGCAGCCAGTGTATGCATCACATCCAAATATTAAGCGAGCTAAAAATCTGTAAGAGAGGCGAAAGTGTCTGGACATTTCATTTTACTTTCATTTGCATCTGGGTTCAGAACTAGCAGTAAGAACTAAGACCTACCCGTTCTAGTGTGGTCTGTGGCGGCAGCGTGTTCATGAGGTCTCTTGTACAGTTATTAAGTTTAAGGCAGCATAAGGTTCCCTCCCATTTTTCCTCTATACATTAGTAATAGTAGCATATTGAATAGGTTTGATGTGTGCAATGCTGTTATATTAGTGTGTGTGTGTGTGTATATATATATATATAATTTTATGACAATTTATAGGATTTCAAAGTTCGTATAATTGTTCTGTGAATAATTTAGGAAGTTTTGGAAGAAAAAATATTGATGGAATTTCTGCATGCAGAGTGCAGAATTATTTTAGTTTAGACAATTAACTAAATCATAGAATCACAGAATGCTTAGGGTTGGAAGGGACTTCTAGAGGTCATCTAGTCCAACCCCCCTGCACATGCAGGGTCACCTAGAGCACGTGGCACAGGACTGCGTCCAAGCGGGTTTTGAACTGAAAAAAAAAATAATGGAAGATCTACCGCTAAAGCAAATGTAATTGTGGATGAAATAATGATCTTTTTGTCCCAGAGGACTTTATTTTTCAACTTGTCAATTCTTATTTTAAGTAATTATTTTTATAATAAGATATTCTTTACACTTGGTATTAAGTATGTAGCTCTTCAGAGCAGCTTGGAAACTAAATGTCAGTTTAAAGCATCATCTTGTTAAGGTTTTTAAAGAATTTAATATAAACAGTAAACTGTATATAGCATTCCTATTTGAGGTGTTTCTGGTATTCTTAGTGGATCTGTATAACATTTTGGGTGATTACCCTCCCCTTTTTTTTTTCCTTCCAAAGTTAGGAATACTAAGTGTAGCAAAGTGAAGCAAATGAAAACAGATAAAAGTCCTGTTTAAGATATTTTAGACAGATATTTTATTTTACAGTATGGATTCAAAATCTGATTTATTCTTCCTTGATAAATTCTTGCTCCTAATTCCAAGAACACTGGAACACCTATGCTTTTTGTTATGTGTTTAATACATTTGTTTACATTTGCCGAAGATATTTTTCTTCAGTTATTTAATGAAAGCTGTATGAATGGCAGAAATTAAAAGATTTCTGGTTAGATATATTGGAATGTTTCCTTTATAAAGTACTTATTTTGCATTCAGAAATAAATTAATGGCAGATTGTCTCTGTTTTTCACTGATTTTGCCTTTATGTGTCTTTGGAGCTTTCAGTGTCTGAATTGTTCCTTCCAGGCTTTAAGATTTGAAGCATTACATTACTTCTTGGCATAAATAAAAAATAAATTTAAGAAAATTATGTTTGCTATGATGGAAAGACAGTATATATACATGACATGATGAAACTCTGCATATTCTCCTAGAGAAAGCTTTGCAGATGTGGAGCTATACTTTTTTTTGGACTTCTGGAAAACTTATAGTTTTCTTCCAGTGCCGCCTTGAATGAACAAACTTTCCAGGAATGGAAAATATGTTTAGCAGTTTTAGAAGTTTTCTATATTCACTACTCTATTAGATCCATCACATTTAAAGGATGGATTTATACCAGATGATCTGTATAATATATAGTGAGCTTGTTTTACTGTGATGATAAAATGTTAACAATGTTTCAATACTAAAGAGAAGAGAGTTCATTTTGGATCTAGGATTTTAGCTCCTGTCCTCTCAAAGGCAGTCTCATCTAACCTGTAAAATAGCAAGATAAAGAAGAAAATGACCCTGTAAAGCCCTTAAGATCTTTCAGGGGCTGGCCTGGACACATCTGAAAACACACTCGGTTAATGGCTCACCTTGGAGGAAGGAAAATAATGAGATGTCATTAACACTTTTCTATAGATGATAAGCAATGTGTTGCTTATCTATAGATTTATAGATGGAAGCAATATGTTGTTTTGTCTTGAAAATGTCCTTTAAAGAATTTTTTACATTTCATGCTGCCATAACAGGCGAACAAGAAATTAGTGTGCCTTTGGATGCATCTTTTCATCCTCACTGACTTAATGTATTGGAAAGTTAATTGTAACTGATTTTTCTTTCTTTTTTTTTCATGACTGAATAATTCTATGACTTTTTAATGTAGGAAAGTCTGTCCAGTATGCTTTAAGTGTTATGATAAAATAGTATTGAAGTACATTTTGGTAATATAAATGGGATATGCTAGTAGATGCTGACTTCTTATTAGATTATCTGTCTATGTACTTTTTTGGTAAATACTGAAAAATAATAAGAATACAGAAGAGGGGAAAATATCAGAAGGCAACGGTCTTGCCTATCAAGGCTAGAACATGAAGAGATGGCATGGGTACCGACTCCTGACTTTTGGATTATGTTGACATTAGCAAATAGCATTTGCCAATGCTGACATTAGCAGAACAGTAATGTGTCTGAAAAGCTGAGTAGATGGTACTGAGGGTTATTGGGAGAATTTATGGTGGATTAATTCTAGGCTGATTCCATACACTGAATCCACCGCTGTAGTGGCAGCAACACTCAACATGGGGACAATCAAAAGACTGAAATACAGCTGGCAAGAACTCGGAAAAGAAGGTACTTGCAGTTTGTGAAATTTAGGGTGAAAAAAAATTAAATTTTCAGAGAATGTTTAGGTAGGTTCTTAATCAATTTCCTATTTCATTCTCTTTATTTTTATTATTTTTTTTTTACTTTGTTTCATCTCTCTACTCTCTCCACTAGTAGCTATTAAAGAAGTATTTTAAAGAAAGATTTTCTGTACCACTAAAGTAATACTGTAAGAATAGAATCAGGCATTCAGAAATTAGGGAGCATAAAGACTGTGGTTTTGTGTAGAACTTTCATGTCTTTGTCTTGATGGAATATGAAAGAAAATGCAAAAAAAAAAAAAAAAAAAAAAAAAAAAAAAAAAGGAAAAAGGAAAAAGAGGGAGCTCAGTTGTTCCATGCTGGGGTCAGTTAGCGAATCAGTGGGTTTTTTGGCAGAACCTCTGTCATTTGCTCTAGAAACTGGAAGAATACGAATTGTGTAAAGCAGAATAAGAAAAAAATAGTGATATGATAGATTTAAAGGAGTTATATGGAACCTAGGGGATCTGAGGTTTTATGCTAGCTCTGTCATAGCTTTCCTCTTCATTGCTGGGCCAGTCATTTCCGACAAAGCTTTTGCAAGTATGAGCTTGTGAGATTTTCATGTTCTGTGTTCTTCTGATCCTAAGACCTTCATAAACGTTAGGTGCTCATAGTTGCAGATGAAGTCACTGGAAGCTTCAGATAATCAATTGGGAAAAAAAAAAAAAAAAAGTCATCCAGTCATTGGGGCATCTCACAGTTTGTATATACTATGCCAGATTCATGGAATCAAAACATCATTAGTTAAGAATCAGAGAAGGTGTTCTTTCAGAGAGAATAATGGAGAATGTATATGTAACTTTTAAAAATAAAATTTAACATGTAATAATTATTTACATTTTGATTAAATTGCAAATGCAAGAAAATATCTGAAGGCCTGATGTTTAACACAAGCTCTTGTTTTTTATTTTGTTTTTGAGAGAGAAATATCTTTCAGAGCTCTAGATGTTATGGTGTTTAATATGTTTAAGGTATCGCTTGTGCGAAAGTCTATAATGTGATGGTTTTATGGATCTATTTCTGTAGTCCGTTAGGATGTAGTATTGCTCTTCTATAATGTCTATTGCTACAATAGATTGTTTAGTTCATGTACATTATGTTGAGTCAATAAACAAACATGCAGAGCATGTGGAAAGTTCCTTTTCCAAAAGTTTTGGAAAAATCTAATTAGATGAGATAATGTAGTGTTACGGTAATGCAAAAGCTAAAATAAAAAATACATTCATTTGTAATCTGACCACTTCCCAGACTGCTTTCTGTTGAATGTTTTTGGTTGGAAATTACTTGCATTAAAAATGCAGCAGTTTTTTCTAATGAAGGAAAATGCTTTGAATGAATCTGTTGTTGTTGCAACTTTACTTAATGAAGTCTAGCAAAAAGCTAATTTCATAACCTTAAATGTTCAATACTGTCAGTTTGTATGCAATTTTGCTAGTGCTGTTGTCTGAAAAGTAGAAGATATTTTACTTGCTTCCAGATTTTGCTTGGTTCCATAAAACAGACTCTGGTATTTCAGGACATCGGGAACTTAATAGGATACATTCTTTAATTGCTTAGGGTTGATCTTAAAGGATGCTGAGTAAAATTTGAAGAATGAAATTCAGAAGATAATGACAGCATGAGATGGCTTTAGAGCCTGGACTTTTGAAGTGCAGTGAGTTTTATCTGTATTTGTGTAAAAGTACAGCATTTATGCTTAGAAATATAGAGATAGAGAAACTTTCCACCTGGAAGAGCAATGAAGAGAAATTTTCTGAATACATCTAATAATGTTCTTTTGCAACTTTTCTTTTATTAAAAAAATTCTTAGGCCTTGCAAACCTCTCTGAATTTGTTAGCTACAGTTTGTATAGAAGGATATGTGTCTGGGTCATTATATAAGCAATAAGAGAATCAGTTTGTTAAAAATTAAGGGTCAATCCAAGTGTTCTCAGTAGGTGTGAACTTTACCAGTTCCATTTTATGTTATGCAAGCTTATGTGTTATTACAGTTACATTCTCATATTTTACCCATCCCTGTTTCAATATAAATTATGTAATTTTATTTTATGCAATCTAAGTTACTATAAATACTCTATAATTTGTAATTGATCCTGCAGTTTCTCTTAGGAACAATAGATTAAAAAAAGTAATTGTGCTTCCTGACACATTTGAGGATTTTACTTTCCTCTATTTGAATGAAAGCTTTGCATCCTAATGACACCCCATTTTTTGTTATTTCTGCTGCATGTATGACAACCATGTGAGAGATGCGCCTACATTCTGTCTGGCCTTTGGAGTGTGTTTTTAGTGTCACTGTTCATTTCTTACTGTTTCTCATAAAGGCCGCCTCTCCCTTAACTCTCTAAGTCAAACTGGCTAATGCAGCCAAACAGTTGTATATGTTTAAATGAAAATATAGATGTCTCCTTTACTCTTTACACCTTGCTTAATTCTTTAAGTCTTGCAATTAGAAGTTAATTTGTCAATAGATGGCAGGAGTGCAGGATGCCTTGTTCCTATTGAGTTTTTCATCATTTCTTTTGTCTTTTCATCACTAGCTCTTTCGTCCTCAAAGCTCTTCTGAAGTGGCTAATGCTTACTGCACAGTAGTTTAGGGTTTTCCTACATAACTAGCATGAAAGCTCACTAGATTCCCAAGAGTGTGGTAGAAGTTCTGCATTTATGGGAATGCTATATTTACTACAGGAATACGTGAAGTTTGCATGAGCACTAGTCTGATAGGTTTCCTGTTTGTTTGTTATTTCCCAATTGATGTCATAAATTAAACCCCTATGGAAATGAGAAAAGAATAATCTTTGCATAGAAAGACATATTTTATTCACATTGTTTAAAACTAAAGCGGCTGCACAGCTTGTTTGGTGGCTATGTCCAGCGAAGAACTCCAGCACGGAAAGGTTGGCTGCAGAAATGCCTAATGTTAAGAACAGTCGAATACAGGCCCTGGTTGAGGTGCTTAAGCTTTCCGAGTGGTTCACATGAAAGGACTAATGCACTTGAAAACAGATCTGCAGTGGAATGAAAAACTGCATGCAGTCTCATGGGAAACAGAGTATACGTTGTAAATCGTGCTCTTATCTAAGCCTGAATCATTACTGGCTTTGTAATTTTGGTGCATGTGTGGAAGACAGACCCACACATGCTTTTGAAAAATGAACAGGATTCATGTGCTTCTTTTGAGACACAGGAGAAGAGCATTGATGTTGGTGATAAGCAACCTTGTAAGCTGGAATGCAGGACTCCTCAGGATCCCCATAGAAGGGCAACTTGGTCCAGAAACTTGTGGTCCTGTGAATCTGGAGTCTTTTTTGCTAAAAGAATTGCTTTCAGGATGGGATATCCTATCATTCTAAGGTGATTTTGGGAGAAAGGAAACATGATCTTCAGTCTTATAGGAGGTGTTCAATGTAGATGTCTGTTCTTCTTTCCATAAGGGAGAGAGTAGGATAAGGACTTAAAATCTGAATTCCACGAGGAAGACAGGAATGCTCTTTAAATGAGAGTGATCTCAAATTTGAGCAAGAGATCGCAAAACTCAGTGCTGGCAGAGGCACTTGTGAATACGTGCAGAGGGAAGTGATAGAGATCTCTGGTATCTGTTAAACTCTGGCCCCTGCAAGCAAGTTTTCATGTGAATGTTTTGTGTCTAAGTACATACATTCGCAAATTCTTTCTAAACCTCAGAAAGTCTTAATGTTTACATATCAATAATTTGCTCTGTTTAACTTTTTTATTTCAATAGAAATCATCTGCAAGATTGTATTGAGAGAGATTGACTAAGTTGCCTTCATAGAATGTAAAGTTTGTTTTCCATATTGATATACAAAAGCTTTATTACAGAGATGTTCTGATTCTGAACATTATGATTTAGCTCTCCAAAACAGTGCAGCAAATTTAGTTTATGTAGTGTTTCTCAATTTTAATAGGATTTGTGTGCTTAACTTCTTTGGTGTTTTTAGTTTTCTCTTCCCTATTTTCTCCCCCAGCATTGAGAACATTCAGGTTGATTCCTTTAGGCCTGAACCTCTCTGGTTCTGCTGGGTCACAGAACTTTCTGAGCAGTAAGAGAAACCTCTGGGGTTGTTTATATAAGCTGCACAGCTGGAAAATAATTTGCTCTCTCTTTCTAAGCCTGGATAGTTTATAGCTACCTTGTACCGCTATGTATGAGTTGCTCTCCCTGTGTTGTTTATCCCTTACATTCAGGCAGTGTCTTTGCTTGCTCAAGCCTGAAAGTTCTGGTCTACTGTCAAACACCTAGATCCAAATTTAATGACCCAAAGACATAATCTAATTTAGAGGTACAGAGCCTGCTTTCCCTTCGACTAATATCTGTAGGTTAAGCAAACTTTTTAAAATTTAAATGGGTAAAAGTAAGTAATGATAAACTACCGAATGTGGTTATAAACATTTATATTTACATGTTGGTAATTGAGCATATCTCTGGTGGTGTTTGCTTAAACGTTGCTTGGAGGTTTCCTTGTGTGCAGTTTTTGGGAATATGTATTTCAGTAACTGGATATCAGGAAAAAAAAACTGCATCGAGTAAAGTTTGAAAATGTTTATGACATTCAGGTGTATTGGAATTACTTCCAAAACTAGTAAATTACTTCCAGTAAAAGTAAAGAAATTAAGAGGTAATGTATAGATAAATCCCCAGGGTGCTGAACTTTCTTCAATTCAAACTTTTGAAATATTGTTTATTGTAAATAATCAATCCAAATGAATCTTCACTCTCCGAAAAACTGTGGTCCTTGAAAGAGTTTCAGGAACTGCTTTGAAACTCTTCTACTTGTGAAGAAAAATTGTAGCATCAATATTGCTCAAAAAAAATCAGATATTTAGATTCTACACTCATTCCTTGGTGTGGCAAAGAGAAATAAAATATTAAGGGAAAGTTTGAAATTCTGCTCTATGTTACTAGCAAAACATCCAATTAACTCAGGCATTTGTAATTCTGTAAGACAGTTGTGATTAACAAAAAAAAAAAAAGAAAGAAAACAAGCACAAGTTGGTGCTTATTCTGCATGTAGGGGTTGTTCTGTATGCACACAGCATCTGCAGCTGAGGAGGACATCAGGGTGTAGCAGAAGAACTGAGGGGGGGCCCCTCACAGTGGCCCTCGTCATCCAGTGAACACTGGGCACTGGTCGTGACTGCAACTACAGAAGCCCTACAAGCCTTTCTGTGGTAAGTCTGCTATAGTGAATGAATTGTTTGTCAAATACCCTCATATTTATTTTTGTCGTCCCTGACCTAACAATTTGTGCATGCATTTTGGAATTTCTTTATTTTTTCTAATTTTTAAAGTAAATTTACTTTATCACTTTATTTCATTTTCTCTGTTTATCTTTTGTTTTAAAGGGTTGAATAATGTTATGAGCTGAAAATGAATTTAGGATTCTTTTTTTCCTTTTTCTGTCTTGCAGATTCTTATCTGGTAGGAAATGCATTTCATAAAAGAAGAGTCAGAGAAAGAAATAGATGATCCCCAGCTTTGAAAGACTAAATTGAGGAAGGTAATAATAAAATTCCTTGACTTATACTCCTTCCCATTTGAAATGAGGACTGTATTATAGCTATGTATTAGAGTATTGCACGGGGTGCGTTAATGAGGCAAAGTATGGAATAACAGTCCTCTTATCTAATTGCTTTGTAAAAATATTAAAGCACTGTTTTACTATTCTTTTCCTTAGATCGCCTGTATGATGAGATCATCCAATGTACCACTGGTTCCCTCCTAGAAAATGTAGAAGATAGGAGGATGAGAAGCCTGCTGAAAAGGATCATTTTGCACTTTTTCTTTCTTGTTGTAAACTGTTCTAAAGAAAATATTAGCGTGAAAAACTGCAATAAGATGAAAAACTTCCAATAAATGTATTTTAAACAGTTACCTTTAAATATGCTTTTATTCCAAATGTAAAGAAACTTTGGTGTTGAAATTTTCATAAAATGGCATAGTCTTTCAAAACCTCGCTTGTGGTGGTAGGGTATAGAGGTCTTCAATGCTAAAAGGGACAAGTGCATGTGAGACCTAACTTTTATAAATACTTTATTTTAGGTATGTTTGCTAGCAAGTGGGAATATTATAGCTGTTTACTTTTATTGCCTCTAAATGTAGCAAAGCTGCCGTAAGATACTTTGTGAGCTCTTTCTCCGTTCTGTTACATTTCATAAACTGTGAACTTGCCTAGAATTTCACCTGCAATTCCTTTGCATTAGCATCATGCCAATTAGTATCAGTATTGCACCTGACCTGCAATGATGTAAATGAGAGGGACAAACCATTGGTTCAGAGACCTGCCGAGCGATTGCCTTCAAAGGCAGTCTGAATGTGTGCTGAGATACTGACTATGGATTTGTTTCTGAAAAGACTGCTGTTGGGTAGGAGTTGATGCCAAGAATTTTAGATCTCTGTAGGAGAATTCTATCAATTAGCAGCATATATAAAGAAGTGATTTTTGGGCATAAAATTTTTGCGGAAAGACATAGGAACCCAGAAAATGGGAACCCAGAATATGTAAGCTAAGAAATACCTTGTTTCTTCACCAAGTTAAAGTGTTATGTAGTTGGACAATTTTTACCAGGTAACATTTTATATTAAACTGTGTAGTTTTTTTTTTTTTTTAAATATTTCTTGTCATCATACTATTAGCCTCCATCTTATCATTTAGACACTTAAAATATTTATTTCTTTTTGTTTTGGATTGTCCAATGGTAAAATGTCTTCATGCACAACTTAGGTGAAGTGATGTCAGTAGTGATCTGGGAACAATTACTAACAGTCTATTGTCATATTTAGTTTAAGGAAGGTGTATCTATTTTGGATTACCTGGCAAATTATGGGATTTTTTTTTTTTTTGACATTTAGTCACAGTGTCATGCATTATGTACTCACTTGGATTTCCTAAATACATGGTATTAGTTAATTAAAAATATGGAATGTGTGTGATTGAACAGACCTCAATCTAAGAATAAATATCAATAGTATGCACTTAAACAACTGAAAGAAGCAAGATTAATGCTCTGTAGTAATTTAGAGGAGACATAGATCAGCTACCCCAAAGCAGATCTGGGAAGGCATATAAAGTAAACTGCGCTGGGGAAGGGGATGGTTAGGACTGACCTTGCCCAAGCATAAAAACATATGCAAGAGCTCTGAAATAAAAGCAGCATGCAACACCCCAGGCAGCAGCATTAACACACAGAGGTGTATGAAATGAACCTGGGCACTGGCTAAATCAGGTTGCTGTGTTCCAATCTATAGTAAGTGTGGATTGGAAAGTGTTCAGATTGTATGAAAAATAGTAAAATAGTCATTGTGCGTTATGAAATTCCTAAAGAGAAGTGTCAGTCTTAACAGAGGTTTAAATCCTAACATGGAAGTATTGTAAAAATAATGCTGGCTAGTTGACTAAAGGATGGATAAATCATAAATATATTTGTGCAAAGGATTATGTTCTATTTTATTACTGTGTCAGAGAACGGGATTTTTTTGTTAAAATGATTATCAATGAGTTAGTAATGTTAACATTTATGTTCCAATAGCTGGGCATAAGAGTTGAAGGTAAAATAAAATTATCTCATCTTCTAAGATTGACTGAGTTTCTTTCTGGAGATTTGTCAGAAAATAATGCAGTAAATTCAAATGTAGACTGACATTCTACTCTATGTCAAGTTGCATTTTTTGCCTCTTTAGCACTTTTTGCTCAGTTATTACAAAGTATTTAACAAATACTTCATGTGTGAGGAACCTGAGTATTCCTCATTTCAGAAGTGATTATTAAATAGAGACCAGGAGTGTTTTAGATTTGTTTTTCTTGTTGTAGCTGGCAATTCTCAGCAGCAGATTTTTTTTTTTTTTTACAAAGATAACAGCTCTTATTAAACTATACGAATGCCAATCTCCAGGGTAACATCACGGCTTCATCTGCCAGCCTCTGATCTTGCAAATTGGCTTGTCAAACTGGAGGCTGTTGTATTAAAACAGTCTTTCTTATATATTTGGAATATAGAAATCAACAAATTCATTTAGCATTTCACTTGCAGTAGTGTATATTGCATATCCTTTTCTCATTTATATGGCAGGCATTTATTATATGCTTGGCTTATTTGTGGAAAGAAGTGTTCTGAATGGGAGATTTAGTGGGGGTACTGGATAGCGTGTATTTAGAGACGTGTCTGTCTCAGATCTTATTGAGATGACTGGAATAGATGATACTCTTTGTACCTAGAGTACTAAAATCTAAATACAGAAGATGTTGCATTAGTACACTCCTGAAACAGGAAGCGCCGTCTGTCCAGTCCCTCTGTAGAGTCACCGGTTGATTCTGTGACTTAGTAGCAAAGCTCTGCTAGTGCCAGGTTTTCTGGTTAGTCTCAGCCCCCTCTTTATGGGATGAAGCAGGTGAGTTAGGTACTGCCAGGGCTCATGCAGATGAGTCACGTAGCTGGGTGTTCAGACATGTCCACAGCCCGTAGTATGGTTGTGAGATCACCAGGATGCCCTTTTTGATGTTCCTGAGAGTTGGTCTCAGATTCCCCTTTGCAATCACTCTTGGAGGTGCAGGGTGTGTGTTTTAGGGTTCAGAGGCTGTGTTGAGCTCATAAAAAGAACTTTTTAAATAGTTTGAATAGATTTTTTTTTTCAAATGTAATAATTATGTAATTATTGGGAGGTTGTTAGGGGCATCTAGAGTCCTTAGCCATGTAATAAAATTCTGGTTTGATTTCTGTGCTTATATTACTTCTGTTTGCTATAGAAAATTAGTATTTAGTAGGATAATGATTAGATTGGTGGAAGTCAGTAACACTTACTTGCCATCGTTCACCTCCCCCTTTTAAAAACTACTTATTAGGCTGTTTTTAATTTCTTCACTGGGCTTTTTTTTTTTTTTAATAGTAAAAAATTGGAAGGCTGTGCTTTTTTCTCTCTTATTCTTGCAGATATTTTAGGCCTTTTACTGATGTTTTAAACTTGTAATTTTTGACACTCTTCTATCCTGTGTATTGTTACCTGAAGAGAATTTGCAGACTGATCATTTGTACTTAATCCTATTTTAGGCTATGTGCAGTATGGTGGTCATCCTTTCTTAACAGGAATTTTTTAAAAGCCTAATGTCTAAACATTACAAAATTCAACCTGGGAGACTTGAAGTTGCAATTATTCATATCTAATAAACTGAAAAGCTTTTTTGGAATGGTATCTGGTTGCAAATGTATATTGTAATTAGTGGTGTTTCTAATAAAATTTCACTGAATTGTCAAGTATAATGAAAATAGAGACACTCTACCATGAATGCATATCTATGTTTCTTTTCTAAATATTTTGTAGGCCTTTGGTTATAATAAATCTAATGTGTTACTCTGTTAAACTTCTGGTGAGTTGGTGCTTCTGAATGCTTGCTGTATAGCTGACTCTGTCTTGTTTTTTGTAGCACTTGAAAATCCTGATGTTGATATTAGTCTTTATTTTAATAAGCTGATAGATAATACTTGAAGTGGCACTCTGGGGATGATGAAAATATAACTAGTAGGCAGAAAGGAAATACATAACAGCAGTGGTGTTTGATGTTGTTGTTTCTCTTTGCCTCCTAATGTCATAGTATTATTTCCTTCTGTTCATCAATTAAAATTTCATGATGAGTCATCAAATTTCATTAGAAATTTGCTCTCCGTGCAAATGCAGCATAGCAGATAGCAATCTTTGGCTGAGGTGCTTCAGCAGTGACTTGGCATCTTACCGGTAATGAGGCAAAGAGCATCAGTAGGATTTTAAAATGTCATATTGCGAATTTCTTCTAAGTTTTAGTACATGCTATTCATAACCTTAATAATTTTCTTTAATATTATTTGTGTGTTTGACTACACTTCGTAATTTTGAAATAATTAAGCTCTAAAAGTAGAGTATGTGTATTATAAAATCTGCATGGCTGTATAGGTCTGTAAGTCTGACAGGTATAATTTTAGGGAACTGAACTCATCTGAAGAAATGAGTTAGACAAATAATTTTTTTTTTGTCAGTTAGACATTACAGAGTGTTTAATACATTTAAAAAGAAAAAAATAGGTAAGTTTAAGTTATTAACTATAAAATACCTACGTGCCTGTGGCAGCATATTCTTTTGCAATCTTCTCTTTCTTCCATGTCTCAGAAAAGTAAGAAATCATTAAATAGAAAGCCGGGGACTTGGCGGGAGGTGAGGGAATAGAAAAAGGGTGTAGACAGAGAGGGAAGGAGAATGTGCATTTACATCTCCAGAAAGAACAAAGGAACCAGGCACAGGCTCAAAGTGGATTTTGGGGTATATTTAATAAAATCAAAGTAGGCGCATTGTACCAGATGCAGACCATGTTATTTCTTTTTGAATCCAGGTGTCACTGTGTGTAACTTTTTGACAGAATTTAGCTTAGTCACGCTGAACTCAGGTGTGTGAAGGCACATGTGATATAAAAGCATCAAGGCAGTCTACAAAAGTTGACTTTTTCTGTTGACGTTGGCCTTTGACTTGGACAAAGCTTTGTAGCCTGTACCTCCCTCTGGGAGAAAATGATGCAGTTTTATGCTACAATCTCACCTTCAGCATTGTCAAACTATGTTTATACAGAGAAGAAGAAGCAAAAAGAAGTGAAGAGAAACGATGAAGAAACTTACAGTCCAGTTTATCTAAGGATATTTTTTGAAGCAATAGCATTCCCCTCCATACTTTTAAGAGATAATTTTGTTAAGGGGAAAAAGATTAAAAAGTCATCAACAAAAAAGAAATAATTTTTTAGACATTCTATTTCTTTTTCAAGGAAAAGAAATAAATGGTCAAAAATTGTGGTGAAAGTAGAGTTTCAGTAGCTCCTTTCAGGAAATGTTTTATGTGTTTTCAATTAGAAACTAAATTGTCCCACATGCATTTCAAGTTCCTTACACAAATCTTCTCAGTTAAAACTTTTTATATGTGGTCTCTTGCCAGAGGACACTCTTCCAGTATGAGAACACATGTGGCTGTTTGAAGGTGTTTTTGATATACAAGTCAAAGAAAAGCTGAGTTTCTTAATGTTCATATTTTTTCCTCCTCTTGATGTATGTCCTTTGGCATATAAGTAAAGCATTTCATAAGCCCTTGTTTTATGCTTGAATTTAGGACTATGTGGATGTAGGATGAAAAAAAAATTTGGATAGCAATACAGTACAGTGGTTTTGGCTTTGCTTGAAAATTCTTCCTCCTTCTTTCTACTCTTCTCCATACACCTATATTTTCTAATTTAGGCAAGTGGTGTCAGAACAGTTCAAGAGTACAGAGGCCTGTACCTAGCCTATTGCTAGACTTACCTGCTGTGCTGGAGCATTGATATCTGTTTTATAGTTCGTTGGTGGCATCTGATTTCTGCAAGTCCGTGGTCTTCCACATTCAGCAAAACTCACATCTGCCTGAAAATATATAAGTACTTCACTAAGCAGAGAGATAATTAACTATGCATCTGCGGAGTTTGCTGAACTGAAAACTTAATTAATTTAATTAAAGCAGTTAGGCAATTTTTTTTCTACTACATCATTTCCTCCAATTTTTAATTTCATATGCTTGCACTCACGCTTCCATTTCTCCCCCCCCGCCAAAAAAAAAAAAAAAAACCATTTAGAATTTCCTTAATAGGTTCTCACAGAACTCAGTTACCTGTAGAAGTGCATCTTTAAATGAAGACCAGTGGCAATGGGATTTTTGGAATCCTTCCTAACGAAAATGCGTTTTTTCCTTATGTGTTGGGATCTGGCACAGAAATTTTCAGTGTGGTCCATTTATAGTTTCCATAAGGATATAAAGAAAAAAACATCATAATTGCTTAAGTATGCTTTCACGTGAGTTATGATCATGATATCATTTTGCTTGGAGATGATAGGAGGGGAAGAGGAAACAAGAAAGGGAAGATATATGTTTACAAATAAATTCTTTTATGCTGCATTTTTGTAGCATTCTTGTTAGAATTAATTTGATCAATATTTTTAATGGTATTTTGGCTCAAGGAATACAGCAGTTAGACATTTTAAGTAACTTGCTGTGTTTTTAGTGAAGTGAAATACTGCTGTTTTAAATTCTTAAGTTTAGACAAGCTGATCTTGTAGCAGCATTGCAAGTGTTTTCTTTGCCAGGAGAGTGGAAGCCATCTACTTGTTGAAGGTTTTCGAGGGAACCAGCAGCTTCTGTACCATTTACCTCCTATAATTTAGACGTTTGTGTGTTTTTCCGGGAAATATAGGAAGCTAACTTTACTGGCACAATAGCATCTCACATTTGCTTTTGTCTTGTCATAAGTATAGTTGATGCCATCTTGAATCATTCATTTTTTTTTCTTCCAGTGGTACTTTTTTTCTGATGTCTCCTTTCCTATTAGTTTTCATGCATCTTGAATTTTGTGTTATTTTTAAAAATCTTCTGTCTCATTCCATTTTCCTCCTGTTTGTTAATCAACAGCAGTTCATCTCAGGCACTGGCAGGCATTCACTGGTAGTTTGATGGTTGGATGCCATCCCTAAACTGCTTATGTGTGTTTTTTTTTTTTTTTTCCTGTGAGAATCCTTTTCTTTCTATCACTCTGTGTAATGCTATTTTAGGCAGCTTTTATGTAAACAGAAGACAAAGTCTTGAATGTTATTAACCGCATCGATATAGTCCTTAATTTAAGTGTTTCAGTGTGATCTGATTAGAGAAAAAAAAAAAAAAACAGTCATTGAAGCCTCATAACCCTAATAAAACACATCAGAATAAAAGGAATATCCTCACGTTCCTGGAGTCAAGTCATGTTACTACATGACTTAAAATAAAGCTAGGATAAAAAGGCAGTTGTGTTTTGGTGTCGTTTTTAGTTAGTATCAGGTTCAGGCTGTTTCTAAGTAATGTGAGTGCTGGATTCCAATCAGTCATGAAAAGATCTTGCAAGGTCTTTTAATCAGTTCCTGAACAAAAGAACCTCCACCGTTATTTGAAGAAGTGTATGATGAACTGTCTCTGCTTGGTATTTTGTGGTGTTTAAGTTGGTGGTAATATTGTGTGTTAAAGTCAGGGTCTTGAGGCCAATACAAGCTGCTACTCCCACATCCCAGAAATGTGTAAAAAGAGAAAGTAATGGCTGGTTTTGGTTTATGCCTTATTTTGCTCTAAAGGTTAGGAATATTGAAATAAACTAAAAACCTCAGTGAATGTGAAGTAATTACCTGTCGATTTTGTGTGGATGAATTAATCACCTTGACAACTAAGCCTTATCGTAAAATGCCAGTGTTAATAATGTGATATGTTACCTCTGATTATGCAGAATTTTACTTAATTTATATGTACAAAGTGATTAGTAAGAAGTCCTAGTGATTGCAGTGATACAGATGGAGGGTATAAGGAAAGTATGATTATGTAACAACTGACAAATTAGTAGTGTAGATCTTAATGGTTGATAGCACAAGTGCTTAACATGAAAATAAGTATATAGCATTCCATTAAATACAGATTATTCTAAAAGAAACTATGGTTTGGAAAAAAAATTAAAAAAGAGACTTCCTGTTCTTTTTATTAAGAGATGTTAGAAAGACAAAGTAGTATCACTCCAAAAGTGATGTAATAGATCAAAAATCTGGTTTCTTTAGGCTATAACGATTTCAGAAAATGATCAGGATATCTCTTGCTGTTGAGGCAAATCAGAAACTCTCCAAATGACATGAGATAACAAAACAATGAATATAGCTTGTCTTGCACATAAAGTGGTACGAAAATCATACACTTGAATCTGTACATCCCCCCGTCCCCCTCCAAAAATAAAAAAAAAAAATAGAACAACATAATTCAGCATTTCAGCCTTATGGGAGTCTCCAAACATTTGAATCCGATTGGAAGAAAACCCACACAAACTAATGAAGTGGGAGTCATTTTCTGATCTTCTCCAGAATCTCAAGGTCTGCTGCCTTGTACCATCAGTGGTCAAGAAGAAAAGCTTTTAAGTCAGCCAGCATCAGATTGATTCATAAAGCAAACAGGAAGAGTATTATGAGGCAAGGCTGCGCGCGGTGATAGACATCTAGGAACACTGGTCTGTGGCAGTCTATTCATCTTTGGCTAAGGGGTGGAAACTCTGGTTTGTATCCCTGGGTAATGCATGGAATCCTGTTTATATTCCAGCTCACTTTATGTGGCCTTGGGGAGCAAAGTCTGCTCTTAGAATTAGCTGTAATTTTTGCTGATCAGATAGTGGTATGACTGGCCAAGTATTTTTCCAAGACTTTTGTAGGAGAACTGTATGACAAACCTATGACATACACCTATTTCTTGAAACGTTCGGTTAGTGAATGTACTTGTTTCAATTCTGCCTGCTGAGACGACCAGCTGGTGGTTTCCTCCATGTAGGTGATCTCCAAAGATGTCTGTCTGTCTTTTTTTTTTTTTTCAGTGTAAATAATAATGTAATAATTAGTTATAAATGCAGGAAAAAAAAGGATAAAGGACCACTTGGATGTTGTGTTTCGATAAAAGTGTAATATAAAATTATAATACTGTTGTCAACTGTTAAATAAAATTTTAAGCGTGTATATATATACACACACATATATTTTGATATATATTTTAAACATACGAGTCTATTTAACTTTACATATGAATTTTAATTCTTGCACCTATCCGACACTTTTAGACAGTAATATCTTTTAGCAAAAATTTTCGTCAATAGGCTGCTTCAGGCCAGAGTCTTATTTAGCTGTTTATGGTTTTCTGCATCCCCTTTAAGGAAACTGCAGAGTGTGAGGAAAATGCAAAAGGCAGGACTGTGTGTATCCAATTCTTTCTTCCTCTTCTTTGTAATAATACTTGTGTGTTATATATTACCAGGGTTTTTGAGAGTCTCAGTCATTGCCTAGAGTATCATTGTTAGCACCTATAAAAATAGGGAATGAAAAACTTGTCATGGCCAAAAATGTTTGCTTGAGCACTGTTTAAAAAATTAGACCAAACTGATTGGTATGATCTTGGTGGTCTTAGTTTATTCACTATTTGACCATAACTTGAATACTTGTAAGCATAGACCTCAAATTTGACATATGTGGGATTTGCTGTGGTAGCTATGGAAAGCTGCCTTCTCTTTAACTGAAAATGCAGGGCATTTTGCCAAACATGAAATTTCTGGATAGATCTGTTGATACTATGTCATGTCATGTGCTACATTTATCATTTGCTTTGTGCATGAAATTATTTTTTGACTGCAAAAGCTAGGATTTGGAGAATAGTTAATTTTGAATATGGTACGAGTATTTTTTGACCTGTAACATAGATCACTGTGAGATCGTGAGTTACTGTCTCATGGAGCTGCTTCCCCTGTCAGAGCAGTGGGGCTAAGGATACAACAGATCAAAAATAAAATAAGATATAATGTGTTTCTTTTCAATCTTTGCTTGAAAAAAACACTTACTGTAAACTAATTTTTCCTTTTCCAGGAGAAGAATTTAAATTACATGAATTACTGCCAAAATTGGCATCTGTCTTCTCATGTGGTCTTTTAGTTATTGCTGATTAGGTAATCTATGTTCATAAAGGGAACAAACAGAAATGGCCCCTTATTCGGTTACTTTAAAATATGAAACCACAAAATAACTTAGATATATTTTTATAAAGATGTTGGGTTATTTATTTTAACATCATATCCAAAATTGCTTAAACTTTTTAGTCTTTATAGAATAGGTTTCACTATGTTCATGCTTGTTAATTAACGACAACAAATATTATGAATTGTAAGCCTGCATGTTATCAAATAGATGAGATCCTCAATGTGCTATGGCAGACTGAGGAGGACAATAAAAATATGTCGAATGTGCATCAAATGTGCTAATTATAATTGTGATTGTGGGTGTCTGTCTCTGTACGTTATAGGTTCACTCAGGAGAAGGGGATTTGAGAGAAAGACCTATTAGAACTTTACCTGGCTTTGCCATTTTTAATGATGTTCTTTTTGAGTTTATAAGGGTGATGCGAGAGAGGCATAATTTGGAAGACATGTACACTGTGTTGTTCTGGTGAATCAGCCCAGCTTTGCAGCCTAGCAGGCATCACTAGGTGTTTCTGTAGTTATAAAATTAGCTCAAATGTGGATTTAGACATTTGTGTGTGGAAAGGGCAGCAATGGGACTTCTGTACTTTGAGGCAAACCTTGTTTAAATCTGCCCCTTTTGGTTTTGCTTTCTAATAAGCTGCCCAGATAGGTTGTGGGAGAGATAGAAACTTTATCAAACTTTAAAATTATGGTGATGAATCATGCCAGTTCTGTGCAGAACTGTAGATATCTTCCCCCTCCCTTGCATTTTTTTAACAGAGACACCTCAGTGTAAGATACAACTCTGGTGTTTTATGAAACAAAACAAAAACAAAAAAAAATGCCAGTCTATTCTTTTTTTCTTCCTAAAGCCCGAGAGACTTGAATGCCTTCTGTGGATTATATTTATTTAGTGATTGCAATCAGTTTCTATGTTACCTATGTTTTAAGCGGCAGAAAAACTAGTGTGCAATTGTGAAAGCTGACTTGTGATAGATTCTGTAGGGGTTGCTGCGTCAACCCACTCTCTAATTATTATACTTAAAATGTCAAATTTAAATATAACGTCTTTAAATTGCTTATTTCAGGTATCAGTGGAAAAACAAAGAAGAAACTTACAGAAAGGGTTTTAAATGACTCCTAGCAGTATTTGGATAATTGAGTAAATTATGATTTGATGTCTGGGCAGAAGCAGCAGCATTGTAGTTGGATTACTGCTGGCTTTGTCACGGCTGACATTAATTATTGATAGTGGTTTCAGAAATAGCGCATGTGCTGGCGGAGTTGTCTGTAATATAAGATAGGGACTGCAGTGATGCTCGCAGGATAATAGAGAAGGAAGCACCTGTAGCATTTGGAGTTATGGAGACTTTTAATTTGCTGTGATACGTTCATACAAGTAATACGAGTGATAAAATCATGGAAAGATGAGTCGCCAAGCTTATTTCTATCGTGTCCCTCCGCAGGAATTACATAGAAGAACCCAACTACAGCCTGAACCAGCAAAGACAAAAGCTCTTCAGACAGTTATTGAAATGAAGGTATGGTCTTTGCATGTTTTCCTATACATTTTTTTTTCAGTTGAAACTCATTTTATAACTTTGAATATTAAAGCATTAAGTGCTTGCTACTACTTTTAACTTTCTTGTTGTGAAGCTAGGAATAGTTAGTATTTTTTTCTCCCATCTTTACTCCAAAATCATTGTCAGTGCTTAGAATAGCCCAGAGCTAGTGATTAGATGCAATATTAAGGCCTGTAACTTTGTATACTTGAAAACATAATCCCAGTAAAATTCTAAAAATATTCTTTGTGTCAAGAGGAACAAAGCAAAGTAAGAGCATTCCTCTTTTCCTCTCTTTTTTTTTCTTTCTTTTTCTTCTTTTTTTTCCTTTTTTTTCCCTTTTTTTTTTTCCCTTTGCAGCTCCTTCCTATAGGACGTGAGGATAATTTTAGTTAGAAAGGAGGCCAGTCCTGTCTGTTAAGGAATCTAGCCCATCAGTGTAAAGCTAGATGCCCAGTGCTTCTCAGGATTATAACATCTCAGTTGTGTATTTCAGTCAAACTTTGAGGGCTACTATCTGGAAAGCAATTTGATAGTGAACTCTGCCAATTTCTGTCAAAGTCAGACCTAGGCTGTAAGTGGGTGGTCACAGAACTCTATGCTGTGGCTTCCCAAATGGCAGGTTTTCCTGTCTGTGTTCATAGTTTACTGCGTGTTCCGCACTGAGGGGAATATTTTTTTTTTTTTCATGCCATATCCTAGCATTTAAAAAGCTGTTATTTCTTTCTTGTAGTTTTTATTTTACTTTCATAACTAGACAACCTTTTCTTTCTCTCTACAAATTGCTGGGCGCTCTGTAGCTTACTGCAGTGTGTAAAATGAATGATAAAATAAGGATAATGGAGTTTTTTTTTTTAATGTAGAAGTTGCTTTTAAAAACAAAAACAAAACACAATGGCACTATTACATGTAGTTTAATAACGATACCTGAATGTGATTTTTTAGTTCACCACCTTAAAAAAGGTCACCAACTTAAAAGGAAGAAAAGAAAATGAAAAAAAAAAAAAGTAGGTGGGTAAAAGTGGTAGAAATGCCCAAGATTCATGTAAAGTATTTTTCTTAATGTTTAGAAACAATTTTCTGTTGATGGCTATTTGACCAGCATTTTTACACCATGAACATTTTCCTTAGGTTGTATGTATCAGCAGGCCTCAAATTTGTGTTTACAGAGTAATATGATAAAATGTGGTGAAACCTCTGTCTTAAAAGTCCTAAATAAAGATTTCTCTCTTTGATGTATAATATTATGACAACTTTCCAGCTTTTCTTCCCACAATAATGAAACAAAAAAATGATCACTTTCAGTCCTCTTAAAACAAAATGCAGATTAAAGGCCTCATTTTCCTAGTGACTGGTGTTATGAGGAAAGGAGTTCAGCAGCTACAACAGTACTACTACATAAATATAGTATTTAATGAATAATAATTAGTTTGGATTATATGGCTAACGCAGAAGGTGCATCTGTTTGAGTGGTCCATATTCTGATGTATTTCCCTTAGACTTCTCTATTTGTTCTAGTTAGGAATCTGAAATTTAAAACATGGTATTTTTGCAATAACTTGTTGTCCTAAGAGTATGAGAAATAAGATGCTCTGTTTAGCTTAGAAACTTTTTTGTCTTAATATTCAGTACTATAAATTTAAAAATTTGGGGATGCAGAGAGAGTATGCCAGAGTTGTTTATGGTCTTCCATTTGAGCAATTAGCAATGGAAAGATTACGTTGCAAAGTAGTTTACTGTTCCCCTTTCCACACCAAAACAAATCCCCCTTGAAAAGGGCAAAGGGAAGGGGGAGAATTATAGTTACAGCTACTCTGGCAGTGTCCCTGTTTCTGAAGACAGAAAAGGCTTTTCTGTTTTTGTCCTGGAAGAGCTCGGACTGGTGAGATCTTCCAGTTCTTAAGAACTTGGTAATTAGGGCTTTCATTTGTCACTAGTGAAGCTGTAATCATATTGCTGGAGCGATCTGATGTGGAGTTGCCTTTCAGCTAAGATTTTTCTTTCTTTTGCTATGACCACACACTCCTTTGGGGTTCCTTGTCTAAAGTAGGCCTGGCACTGAAAAGAAAAAGGGGCAAATGTAAGTAGCTAAAATCCACGTGATTAAACAGCAGTTTTTATTACAAATTCCAGCTTTGGAATGTTTGCAAGTAAATTTAAATTGTCTTAATCCAGACAGCATTTGTTCTGAAAAGATGGGGGACATTTGTTTTAAATGATCAAGCACTGAAGCAATAATTTCCCTACGGTGCTGAGGGCAGAAGGAGGGAGAGGGTTATGGTCTCCTCCGGCCAACCGTGGCCGTGCCCGAGCCGCCCCGGCAGTGCGTGTTCCTCCCCACCGCACCCGGCCCGCTTCACCCCCCGGCTTCAAGTTAGGATTTGGGCCGAGCGCCCTGCCCTGCTCTGGCAGGCTCTGCTTCTGCGTAGTCAGTCCTTCTGTTTGGCTTCTACCCCTGCCACTGCTGAATGCTTTCTGCCTCCTATCCTAATGCAAGTCTACTTTCGTCTACTGAAATATGCCTATTTCCCCTACCTTTCAGCTCAAACATATCTTCTCAATGCGTTTTTTGCCCTAAAAGGCTTTTCTTCTGCCCAGCCTTCCTGTCCTTGCTCATGCTTTTGAAGCTACTGGTAGCAACAGCAAAGGAAATTAAGGAGTGAAAGTATTTTTAACAGCATGAGTGTGATTTTATGACTTTGGTTCTACCAGAAGTCAGACTATTTTTAACAAAGCTCATTGGTTTGTGACTGTGAATATACGTGATCAAGTACCACTTTTTCTCACGCATAAATGTATGGCTGCAGGAATAAAATAAAGCTTGTATAATGAAAACTTTTCCTTCAATTACAGTTGCACCCATTAATAGCATTTTGTGTTTTTTTGTAGGCAGATGCCATATCGCTTATATCTTTGATTATTAAAGATGATTACTTGATAGTAATTAATATAATCAAAAAGAGTAAAAGGAAATATCTTTCCATTCTTTTCAATAAAAAATATCCTGAGTACTGGAAGCAGGGCAGAATCTTGCTTATTTTCTTCAGACGGTTTCTGGTTTTTCTTGGATGTTACTTGAAAGCAAACACTGGAAATGAATTGCAAAGCTTGTCCTAAGTGTAGAGTATTAATGACAGTCCTGAAATATATATAGTAATGCAACAAGAATAAGTCTCTAAAATGCTAAGCTATAAAGTGAATGAAAATATTTGTGGTTTACATTGCTTGCAGAAAGAACCTTCTCTGTATATTGATCCAGCTTTGATATTTCAGGTATGGGCTTGGCTTTAGAAGAGCATGAATGTGTGTTTGCAGTGCAACATACTCTTACTGCTACGACTGAGTGACTCTTATTCTCTTGTCTTCAAAATAAACCTAAATATTTTTTGTGCTTCCTTCTAATATCTATTTTAAATTGACAATGTTAGAGCTGCATAAAAAGAGCGTATGCTCTGTTGCTGGCATGTGTTTATTATGTACAAATGAGTTAAATGTGAAATACCAACACCTGCTACTGATTGTTGTATGTTCTACAAGCAAAAATTTTCCAGACATCTGGTTGAATGTATCTAGTATTTGAAATTATGCAAGAATAACAATTTGTTACTCCTCATTGCTAACAAACACAGACATAAAATATTTAGAAAGCTGTAGAGAAGGTTTGTGATGCTGTTCTAGTGGAGGCATTGAGGAAAAGAAGTACTGGCTACTCCTGGAAGGGGGATCGATTGGTAGGTTCGTACCCTGATCTACAGCACAGAGCCTGCTGTCATCTTATGTTGCTTCAATAGACTGGAACTGTCTTTTAACTGACTGGAAAAATTGCACAAATATTAATTTTTGAGGAACTCAGAAAATTATTAGTACCAGCTAACACTAAGCTTTTTCCTTGATATTACTGTGAAAAAATCTTCTAATTCTGTGCAGACCCACTTTGTTAGATTGTTGCTGATGTAGATAAGTCTTGGGATTTTGAAGGAGATGTGTGATGGAATGTGCCTATTCTATCAAAACTTCCAGTTAAAGTAAAATTATCTTCTGGCTTTCTGTCTATCCTGTAGGACAACCCAACTTCCTCCAGCGCAGGGAGGAAGCTCTACCCTGGGAGTTCCAGGCTGCCTATGTTATCTTTTAACATCTCTTGTTCTTCATTTTCCAGCCGTTGTCTCTGGACAGGAGAATTTTCAGGTGTCCTGGGCAAGCCTGCAGCCGATCTAGTGAGCTTGCAGAATTGCAAGTCTTGTTCTGGAGTAAAGGAACAGTTCCTTTGCTCCTTGAACAGCCTTTGAAGAGGAAGTGATACCTGGCTTCTCTCCTGTCTAGTCATCAGTTTTGTTCTGATAAAGCAGATTTTAGTCTTCCAAATTTTTACAGTTTTCAGCTTCTGTTCCAAAAACAATTAATAAAAAGCTGACAGTGACATTTTTTTTTTCTGGGAATAGGAAAATTAGTTCTTAATCAGATTGCTGCATATTGTGATTACAACTGTGTAAGAACTTCATTTAGCAAATAATTTTCCAGAATTTATTTTAGTTATGTATTTCAGTCTTCTGCGTATTTTCTCCCCACCTGCAGGTACTATAAGCCAGGATGTCAGACTATGAATAATTTAATTTAAGAACAGCTATTATACAAGAAACCAAGTAAACTATTTGAGAGTTAAAATCTTCTCCATTCAGAAACCTGTGTTAATTTGTCATAATATAGGAAATAATAATAAAAGAAGATTTCTCTCAGTCTGAGACATTTTTGGCTGTAAGGATAAAAGTTAAAATATTACAGGAATTATACATTTTTTTTTAAATGTGATTAAATTTCATTTTTACAAAGCTTTGGTTCCTAATGGATTTGTAAGAGCGGT
>NW_010584445.1:423534-445522 GCF_000705375.1 Tinamus guttatus | reverse complement strand
CAAAAATTCCATAGGAACTTAAGGAAAAATTTCTTAACAGTGAGGGTGCCAGAGCACTGGAACAGGCTGCCCAGAGAGGTTGTGGAGTCTCCTTCTCTGGAGATCTTCAAAACCCGCTTGGACGCAGTCCTGTGCCACGTGCTCTAGGTGACCCTGTGTGTGCAGGGGGTTGGACTAGATGACCTCTAGAGGTTCCCTTCCTACCTTAAGCATTCTGTGATTCTAAATCATAGCTTTGTTTAACTGAATTACTGACTTAAAGATTTAGGCTATTATTACTAACTTATACAGCCTTCAAGGAAGGAGCTTTGATTATTATTATTTATTTTTTTATCATTTTTTCAGTTACCCTATTTAATACCATGTAAGGTTTTGTTATGAAGAAAGAAAAAAAAAAACAATTTCTGGAGATGACAGAGAATGATAAATTTAGGAGGAACACAAAGGAATTAAGGTTTTCAGCAAAAGAGGTAAAGCGAGATCATATTGGGCAATGTTGAAAAAGTGGTGACAGACAAATTACACTTATGAAATTTGTGAGATAATGAGAAGGCTGGCTGGGCTCAGATGACAACTTTGGAGTTTCTTGGATACCCCTGCACTTATATTCATATTTGTAGGTTCTCTATGTTGTAGTTTTTACAAAGTACAGGACAGACATGTTCTTGACTTTATATGCTTTTGTACTGAGATCAGTAAATCTCACTGAATCATTGCTGTTGGCTTCCACATCACTTAAGATTTAGCAAATGGAAAATATATGCACATCTGCCATGATAAAGAAAATATATTTACTTTTTAACATGCAGTACTAGCTTATGCAGGAATTTTAACAAGCGAGTGCACCCAGGTATTAATTTTTTTTAAAAGAATTTGTGGCTTTTTGTTAAGCATTTGAGCATTTTTGATACTTTATTAATTGAAGTTTCAGTACATTTTCACCATTGTAATTCGTTTTAATAAGCCAGCTAAAACCATAGCTATTCAACACAGATATTTCCTTTTCTTAAAACTGAGAGCTCTAACACATGTTTTTAAACTCCTGTCAATTTACGGATCTTGTAGCCAGAACATTATCCTGATGAACAGATTCTGTTTCTAAGACAAAAGAAAAAATCATACCTATGATAAAATGAAGCTATTTTTTGGCTTATTATTTCTGAGGATATAGGTTATGTCACAGAAAAAAACCCCAAGAGTTTGATGGAGAGATTAAGTGTCTGAGACGCTCACGTGATTCTTGTATAAAACATAATATAATCCAGGTTGGCTGTGGATCTACTTTTTGTCTTTATATCTTGTAGACAGATTTTCCCGTTTTTCATTTTGTATACACTTTGGTCTCAATTTCCATACTTGCTTACATGTTCTGGCAAGGGGTGGAAGATGATGATTTGCTTTCAAGAGAAAAATTTCTCAAGCAGTTTCTTTACTGCACTTTTTATATTTTCCTGTCATCTGTTTTTTTCATATGTTCCTTCTTTATTTTTATATTTTCTGATTATGGGGATGATTGCTTTTAGAGCCTGTATAGATTCTAATGATATACAGTAGCTCAGGATGCCTACCTAAGTACATTAACCAGCCAGGCATACATCATGAGATTTATCAAGAGAAACAACATTGTGATGTGTATATGGACTGTAGTGTTTTTTTTTTTTCCTATATTTAATTGATATGAAATGCTGGCAATGTAGAACAGAATATAAACAGTTTAATCAGCAGTAAATATTTCCAATAACTGTGCCATCCATTATTATATTTGTGATTTATTTTTGTATGTGGAAATTTAGGATTTGGTTAAGTAGGATCTACCCTTTTATTTATTTATTTATTTATTTCTTCCCCCAGGGGATGCATAGCTCATATCTAGCTCTCCTTGATTCCTGGTATCCCAAATTACTGCTGAGATGCAGCTGAGTGACAGAATGAGAAGAGCTGTTTTAGCACTTCTCTGGTCCTTGGTCATTGCAAAATTGATATTTGAATTTTAAACAAAAATGTCTAGGCCCTTCAATGACCAAGAAAACCTTGTGAAGAATAATTTAAGTGTGGCTTCTCTAAACCTGCAAATTTCTTGAGACATGTTATTTCAAAGAATCCTCATGAGTTGATAAAGCTGAACTAATCTGGCAACCAGTGTTATTTCACAGAAACACTCTAAAAAGAATACTTAGGTATCAGCTAATCCTCCATCCTCTAGCATGGTTCTGTATATCCTCCAGTGCTGTTCGGCTTCATATATTCTAAATCTACCACGCTCTTGGAAAGGAAAGATCAGAATTCCATGACGTTTACTGACGAACCTAAAATTCAGAAGCTCTTTTTTAGTCAATGAGTTTCCACTATTTCCCTTAGGATACTTCCTACTTTATTATCTTACAGACCTTTCACTTTGTGGAATTTTCTTATAACATTAAGACATCTCTTAAATCACTTTTGCTTGATTTTGCTAATACCTGAGAATTTCTTATGGACTGTCAAAGAAGATAAAGGTGGTGGGCTGGAGAGCAACAACAAACTTTTCTTTGCAAGAAGAGTGTGGTTATAGTTCCACTATGCTGTTTTCCTCTCCTTAAGATGCCTACTTTTCCTTATCAGTCTCCTCAAAACTTGTAGCTTAATTCATGAGAATTATACTCTTTGAAGAAGTAGACTGTTGTGTTGAATTTATATGTCTAGGAAAACTTTCCCTGTGTATATTTTCAGTCCTGACCACTTATTCCACTCTGAGAACCCTGAACTCAACTGGATTCTATGGTGAATTTATAGGCCAAATCATCAGCTCTAGGCTTTAGGAGTTTGTTTTTCGCTTGAAGAGCAGGAGCAATCATTTTTAAAGCAGGGCACTTTAAATCACATGAAACTCAAAGGAATTTGGGGGTGTTGAAAGTCAGAATCTTAATTGGCCTGCATACTTTGCAGAAAGTGTAACTTCTACAGAAGTTGCATTCTACAGTCATTCTCACCATTCATATATTAAGTGTAACTACAAATTGAAATGAAATTAATGACCTAACCTTTCTTTTGCCATTACAGATTGACCAACTGAAACAAGAACTCTCCAAGAAAGAATCAGAACTTCTTGCCTTACAGACTAAGCTTGAAACCCTTAGCAATCAGAATTCAGATTGCAAGCAACACATTGAAGTGCTTAAAGAGTCACTTACTGCCAAAGAACAGAGAGCTGCCATACTTCAGACAGAGGTACAGTATTTTCTAACCATAAAATGCAATATACATATTCAGTTAAATAGTGTGTATTAAGGTGATGATACCTTTAAAAATCAGTTATAGTACTGATATAATGCACTTAGTTTCTATCCAGAGAGTTGCATACTTAAGTTATACAGGAGTCCTACTGTGTACTTCAAATTTCTAACTAGCAAAACTCTAGGGAGAAAAAATTAGTTCGCTTAAGCTTGTCATTCTCATGGAAGCAATAAAAGAAAATATTTCTAAGCTTCTGAACATCCTTCAGTGCTGCATATCCTCTTCTTCATTAAGAAGATACAGATGAAATCTTGGGATTTTCAATTTCTGTCTAGTGGGCTCATTTGCCAGCCAGCATAAGTATACAATACAAAATCATAGTAAAGACAAGGCTAAAAAAAATCAACAACTTTAGCAGATTCTAGTCTAGCAGTCTAGCTTTGAGTAATAAAGATTATATATTCTAAACCTTTGTCCGTGCATGTCTGTTCTGCAAAGTTTATACTACCTGTCATGGTGTTGAGAATAGTGATGAATTCTAGTGGCTCTCTAATAATTTGATTTCCTAATCTTTTTTGACTTGCTGCATATTCAAGGCAATATAATATTTATTGCTGGCAGGTGGACAGTGGTAAAAAGATCTGACTGCTCTCTCTGAATCTGCAGTGCTCTTGATAATGATGGGACCAATTGGCCTCTGACAGCTATTCAATTACTCTTGAGTCCAATTTATACACAACTTTGACAACAGCTTGAACTGTTTGCATGAGCAAGTTAAGTTAAAATTAGCTGTAATATTCAATTGGTGTGCAGGAGACAATCTGTTGTGTTGCATCTACTTATTGTTAACCTCTTGGGGAAAGGAAGTGAAAGATTAAAATGATTATAATCAAAGAGCTGGCTTCATATGAGGAGTGTTCTATAAGGGCAGTGAAGGAACCTATTTTGGTTTGCTTAAGATCATGTTATCAGTGATAAAAGAGATTGTGATATTTTGTGCCAATAGTTTGAGAATCTTAAAGCTTGCAATGAGAAAATACCAACAACCCTAGAACCAAAGAACAGAAGTGGCATAAGGATAGGATTAGTGAAAGACATGTACAGTAAAGCACAGAAAAAAAAATTCTCATTTTTAAGAGATTACTCTTAAAGGATTAATGTGTTAATGGCTGGTAAGGAGCCAACATGATTATTGTTTGTAATTGTGACACACTAATTGTTACTCTAAATCATTTTGAAACAGTGTATGTGCAATAATTAAGGTTTTTATAAAGTTCCATGTTAGGGAGGGTGGTTAATTATGGACACAGGAGGAAGGGAAATCAATGATTTAATAACCCTGGAAGTCTTCAACACAAAATTGCTTGCCCTTTTTTTTTTTTAGATTTACTTTAGATAAATTAAACTTTCTTGAGCAAGTTATTGAGTTTTATGCAGAAATAACTAAATGAAGATTTTTGGTGTAGGTTATACAGGAGGTAAGTATGGACTACCTATTTTTATCCTTAAGGTGAAAGAAATTCATTCTCTGTGAACTGAAGAGAGGAAGAACTGTTGCTGTCTATCTAAGCAAGTTTGAACCAGTCATATGAAGGAGTCAGGGGCTCCTTAAAAAGTACTTGAGCTATCTGGTCTTGTTTTCCTGGGGTAGTCTTACAGATGCCTTTGGCTATCCATAAGAAATACTCTAATATAACGAAACATAGGATTTGTAATAAGCTATTGTATAATTATGCAAGAATATTTATTTTCTCTAGCAAGCAAAAGAAAAGTGACAGATCTGTGTCCAAGCAATTTCACAGACTATAAAATAAAGATTCTTCAAGGCTGACACGCATGACCTAATGATGCCATGTTATTATTACATAATTTTAAGGCCCTCAGGGTTTTGGCATATTCCTTATCACTCTGTTGCATGCTAGGGAGCTTTCCTGATTAAAATGGGGTTGCAAGAAGAGTTTCCCCCTTACAGACATTACAGTTCCAGACTGGTTATGCAGCTTACTGAGAGCTATTTTTTTTTTTGCTGGAGAAAGATGCTGGTGGAATTTGTAGATCATTGCATCTACTCCCATAGGCAGATTTCTGCTTGCTTGTCAACATTTAGTCAAAAACAAAAATAGCACAATGTTAATAGAAACTTCAAGAAGGCAACATATTAAAATTAGTTATATAACTCCTAACTAGTAGTTATTAGTTTCCTGGCTAATTTGTGAGGTTGTTGCTCACTTTTGGGGATGTAATAACTTTGAGGGCTATTACAAGCAATCTTGTTCCTAGTGTTAGATAGGAAAGGTCCAAATGGTGTCTTAGAGTAAAATTTCAGCAAACTCCCCCCATAACCAATGTGAGTTTTATGTGGAAACTTTCTGGTAATCCTTTCAAAAATATAAACATCATGTCACTCAGCAGTGTCTTCTTTCAGTACTACAATTCTGTATCTCAGAAGGACCTTTTACATTTCCTTATAATTTTTGGAGAGACCAGTTTGTCTGGGTGTAATTGCAAGTGCAAAAGGAGATTCCATATCCTTTGTTTCTTTCTCTAATGAAACTCATGTATTTTCTGCAGAAAATACAATCCTTGCACTGAGAGAGATGGGGTAAAGGAGAGCTTTGTATATATTAAAAACAAGACCTATCTTCATGAAGACATGAAAAATAAAATGTCATTTACGTGGTGATCAGGCATGTGGCCTGCAAGTGCAGATGGATGAGGAATAAAAATATTTTTTTTGCCAGCTGAACTCTCTAGGGCTTGATTTTGAAGCTAAGCTAATTCCTGGTGTTCTGTAGGAGGAATCTAGCTGAATGTAGCCATAGCAGGTGTGGTTTTCTGCAACCTGGAATCGATCAAAGATTTTTTCTGCTTAGTGCATGCAAATCTTCTATTTCCAGGCCTCAGATCTTGTCTAAAAGGAGAGCAATGGCTTGCAGCAGCAAATGGGAAAGCAGCTACAGGGAGATGCAGGGCACATGGCATATCTCCAGCAGGTGGAAATCATTACAGAAGGAATTTTATATTGTACAAGCTATTGTTGGTAGTTCCCAGATGAGTAAAGTTAATAGCATTTTGGCCTGCATTAAGCCATTCTCTTTCTGCACATCCAAGTCTTCTTTTTGCACAATAGGTATGTTTTGTTAGTTGCTGAAGAATTTTATGCTGTCCTAAAACCATGCTCAGAACTTGAAGGGCTGCTCTCTGGAGGTGAGGTGTAATCATCAAAGGCCAGTTCTAATCCCGAACAAGTAAGTAAGGTTTTGATAGTTGCAGTGTCAACTTCCTGCCTCAATATCATTACTTTATAATCACCGTGTTGTAATTAAATCATTTCAGTAAATCCTCTAATAAAATAAGTCCTCAACAGCAGCATCTCAGTTGCTTCAAAATAAGCCTTTTATTATTCTTTAGCTTAATAATAGTACTCTGCAGATTATTTTGGGGTTTCTTTTTGAGCCAACAACTGCATATTATACAACAGAAGGTGATTCTGCTTCATACTCCTCCGTGTTTCTTGTGTGACAGGTCTAATAAGGTATGAAGCTTAAAAGTAATCCGTTAGCATTTACTGTAATTTCTTCTGGCTCGGGCATCCTTGGAAGTTCACTAGATTCACTTTATTAATGACTTCTATCAAATTTTGTTATTAAAAAAAAGGTATTATCATTCCAAGTCTTGTCTTCTCATGACATCTCAGCAAAATTAGGTCAGAAATTTTACTACTTTAATCACAGTTTTCAACTGAACTTGCTTTTACAGTTTGTTTCAATGGTCAGAAATGAAGTATAACCAGTGATATAATGATGATTTGCTTAATCTTTGCAGGATGTTGGCTACTACTGATAGGCATAACTAACCAGTGTATCTGGTGTTAAGATAGTTAATTTACATGTGGTGGAGGATTATAATAGATCATCAGAAATACAGGGAGTTTTTTGAGTATAATTCATTTTCTTCCAATAGTGGTAATTGGGTCAGATTTCGGATGTAATGGCACTTTGTCATAGGTTGTGAGATTAAAAAGAAAAGGCACATAAATTGAGCACAGGTTTTGTCATGATTGCTTTTCTCTGGGTTTCTTTGTCTTCAGCGATGTCAGTAGTTTCTTATTTTTATAGGTTTCTTTGGCTTAAAAAGCTATCATTTGAAGTTTTTACTGACAGCTGAAACAAAAAGATTTAATCCTGTAAAGCAGTAACTATCATGGAGGCCAGAGTTGGGAGGTCTGAAAGTAGTCTATTGCAAGTAGGAAAAATATTTGGAGCCAGTTGTTAGGAGGCTTGTCACCTCTGCTACGTGCATTTCATTTTGTTACATTTTAAGAGTGCATATGCGCCACTATGCCCTTTCTAATGCCAAACTATGCAAGCTTTTCCTATCTTAAAGTGTATAGTCTTTGTTTTCATTCTTGGTTAATGATGTGAAGTCCTGGTGACAAATAAAAATGAGACAAGATCAGGCCACTTCAGCTACAGAACATCGAAAATGTCACTGTACACTTTAGAGATATTGTTAAAATGAAGAATATCAGACAGATTTTCTTTTGCTGTTATGAAAAAGACATATATGTTTACTCTTCGAATGAGCCCTCATACTTGCCTTAAGTGGGAAAGAAATTAAACACCAAAAATAATCCTTACTGATAATTAAAAAGAAAAAAAAACATGAAAGACTAATTTGACTAATTTGTATGCTTCAAATAGTGACAGATGGTACAGTTTTAAATTATATTAGCACATTTTAGCAGTGACTGACAATGTTATAACTGCTGCTCCTACCAACAGGAAAAACAAGAGATTGAGACAAACAACTTTCATTTTGGCTGGGTCATTCACTTCATAAGAAATTCCAGCATTTTAGCACTTTATTAGTTACTGTACCACTGCTTTGGATAGCACACTGTGATTTTGTGCTGTTTGAGTGTTAATGAACTGTGAAATGCAGAGATATCTACAAAGAAATTTTATAGATTATGAGCATAGTCCTGTCAATGAAATTAATGGATTTGAAAGATAAATGTGTACTGCAACTAAATATTGCAGTGTTAGATAGGCATGTATTAATATTGAAAAACTAATAAAAATGAAGGGAAAGGTGGTTTTGTTAGATATTTATTGCAAACTGGTTTACTTTTAAACCAATCTGTTTACAGAGAAGGGCTGTAAAATCATTGACATCTTGGCAGTTCTTTGTCTGCACAAAGAGCAAATAAAAGCAGACAGCACAGAATAATTGGAACAAACCCACAAATCCTTTACTTTCTATTACAATGTTGATATTGAATATCTTTTGAAATGTAAATCTGCTTTTAATTTTACAATAATAATGCTATAGCTAAATTTTTTACTCTGACATTTGTATTTTTCTAGGCTAGCATTTACTTTAAAATTGTATTTTTCTTTGCTTTGGGATTTTCTTGTTTCAAATTAGGCAGAGACAGATATTCCAGTGTGGTCTCTTTGCTGTCCTGCCAGTGGATTGTTCTGCAATTTTGCTTTCCGTGCAAAGGAAAGATCACCCACTGTTTAAAGAAAACAAAACAAACAAACAATTAAATAATATTAAAAAAATCAAAAGCAAATGAGCAGCATTGTGGAGGCTGGTGTACCACCTACTCCCCTCTGAGTAGGAAAGGGAGAGGCTAAGTAAAGATGCTTTTGCATTATGCTTCTCATCAGCAGGGTCTGGTCTAAGGCTGATCAATGCAGCGGGACTTATGGCTCAGCTTTCTTGACAGTGCCCTGCATAGTTCAGGTCAGGTTTTATCTCGAGTATGGAGTATGCCACCTACTTCACTTTTCACATGGTTTTGACTCCCAGTTGGCCCTGCTGACAGCTAAAGACATGGGAGAGGAACAGTGGCTCTTGCTGACAGCTAAAGACATGGGAGAGGAACAGTGGCTCTCCACTCTACCAGCCCTATGCCTGACTCAGCAGCTATTCCATGAGCCTTTCCAGCAGCTGCCTGCTCACCAAGTTTCTAGAGTGTTTAAAGGTTATGGAGGCTGATGTTTCCTCCAAGGAGATGTAGCTGGACAGAGTAATGATAAGGCAACCTTCCTATAGGTGTGTAGAATAATTCCTGTATACCATTGTACTAAGTCATGTTCTGATGTTATTACCTGATTAAGGGACTGACTGCATTAGAGCTCTTGGTAGCCATTACGTGAAGTTAATATTGAAAATTTCTCTCAAGATTGGCGGTGTCCATGATAAATCTCTTGAATACATGAACACATCCCTTTCTTTATCAATTTCAGGGCAGTCTTCTATAATTTGTGCAGACTGCTTAGACTATATTTCAGTAGATATGAGAATATCAAATTATATCAGCAAGTGGTTATTTTGTAGCGGCATGACAAGGCTGTGCGAGTGGTTGCAGAAGTAGTATTGTGGGCAGGAAACGTCACATTCTCAGGTTATGGTTATTCATTGTCTCCTTCCCCAGATCATCTCAAGCTAATGTGTTTGAACAGGAAATAAAAACATTGGGAATATGGCAAATCATATTAAACAGGCAGTACCTGAAATTATCATTTTTGTATGTGAAAAGTAGTGTTGTAGCTTGGACTGAATCTGCTAATGAGAGCACTAAGGAAAACTTGCTTTTTTAAGGTTTTGACTCTTTTTAAAATGGTCAACATGCTAAGATTAATAAAATTTGCTTTCAGTATAGTGAAGGAAAAGAACACTTTGCAGTTTCTTCAGATCAGTACAACTGCATCATTCTTCAAACAAGTGCCTCTTCTTTCATGAAGTAATCTAGCAAAAGCAATAAGTTTATTCAAATTATACTAAAATTGAAGATGAATGTGCTATATGCTGGCAATTTCCAAGGACACTAATCTCATTAGTCAGAAAGCATCGGTCAACAGGGGGATGTAATTTCTATTTTATTTGCTGTCTGCTCCACTCTTGTAGGAAACACAGCCTTTCCTTATGTTTGTTTAATATGACTATTGCTCGCATAGGATGTGTATAGGAAGGATTCAAAATACTTATCTCTTTATCCAATAATAGTTTTAAAAGCCAGTGTACGTAATTTGACATCTGCTGAGAATTGATTTGTCAAAATTTGTGTAGAAAGCTTTGTCTTTTGAATTGACATGAGATGTGAGGCCTTACAAGAAGTAGCAAATCAATTTTTGTAGTGACAATAACGTGAATTAATATATTCTCATGTTGTTAAAGCCATACAGCAAAGATAAATTAGTAGTTTGGGGAGGTAATTTCCATAATAATTAAACATATTAACATTACTCTTAATATATGCAAAGATGTCATGAAAATACACTCAAGTTCTTCAGTGGTGCATAGTAGGAGGTTGAGATATAACAGGCAGAAGCTGAAACGAGAGATTCTGATTGGGTATAATCAGAATAAGGATAATTGGGATAAGGATAATAATCTACACTTGAGCAGGCCCAGGGAGGCTGGAGAATCTTCATCCTTAGAGGTTTTCGAGACCTGACTGTTTTAAGTCCTGAAAGATGTTGTCTGAATTCAGTGTTGACCCTGTTTTGGGGCAGACATTGGACAAGAGACCTCCTGAGACCCCTTCCAATCTGAATCATTCTTTGCTTTACAAATGAAGCTTCTTCATATTAAGGGGACAAATACATATATACATACAGATAATGTTCCGCCCAAAATGTATATTTTCTGCTTTGTATGAGTTGTAGGATCCATTCTTCCGCAGGAAGATTGTATATTGACTTTTTTTTTTAAATTGAATACGTTCTTGATAATAGCTTTGGATATCATGCCTTTTATTTGGAACACTATTTTTTTAAATAAAAATTTAAAATTGAATTGTTGCCTGAGGAAAAAATGACTGGAAGAGTGCTCCATTTGTGGGGGCTATAGAAAATACCGCTCAGAGACAGGAAAACACAGATGAAAAGAAAAGGGTAAAGATGAAAGAACAAAGATAAGGGCTGTATACTGAATGTGTAAAGATTTTATGCAAGTTGTTTGAAGAAATAGTTCAAGGAACATTAGATTTATTTTACTGCCAAAACACTTCACATTTTTGTCCATTTTCTTCAATTAAAATGATAAATAATTGTTTAATTTTTCCCCAGTTCTTAGATTTACAGAGGATTAGTTTACCATTGAAAGCAATATTCAAATAGATTTAATGAGTTTTGTAGTGGAGCAAAAGTTTCTGTGATAAGATTAATTAAGCTTTGGTTAAGCTTCATTCTAGTGGATGGAAATTATTAGAAAAATTTAAGTACTGTTCACTGCCTTTGCTCTCACTGGAGAGATTTTGAGAGGATCATTGTCACTTTGATATGATTACTTCAGAAATGATTCTTTGTGCTATTTAATTATTATTATATTTTAACAGAGTCTGAAGTTTCCAATTAGAATCTTAGTGTACCGGCACAGTACACAAAGCGTGCAAAGAAAAATTCACCTCAAAAGAGTGTTGAAATTTCACCAGATGGGTGTAGCATAAACAATGAGAATACAAAACAACTGTAGATGTTATAATTATCAGAATTTGCTGAAATTGCTGAATTGGCTTTGCATGCTATTGTAGGGAGTTTTTAAATGTTTTCGGAGCAGCCACAGGGAGAAAGGGCTAGAGCTGTTTCAAGGACAGTGAGTTAAGTCTGCTGACTGAAGGGACGTGAGGATCACTGGCTTGATGAGTAGGGTTTTAAGGGCAAAGCCAAGCAGCTCTAGTGACATGAAAGGAGCAAGTGCGACCCAAGAGTGTGTGGTGCTGGGTTGTGTCAGCTCCCCCTGGGTAAGCACGTGCGCTGATTGCAGCTTGCTGTGCCAAGGTAGGGACCATGTAGAGTTTTACTTTTAGGCTGTATCGATGTTTGGTTTTAATAATGATAGGTGAGAATGTCATTCAGGGTATAGTGCGGGGCAGTAAATCCTCTCTGAAACTAAAGCTAAAGGCAGCAAGTTGTATTCTTTTTATCTATTTATTATTGTCACTGTTTCTGTCTGACGGTATTGCTTTTCAGTGAAGAGATTTAATATATGAGCTCTTTTCATAGTTAACACAGAAGTATTTATCTTTGATCGAGGAAAGATATATTCTCAGCCTGCCCTTGGCTGAGCAATGGTTGCACAGGTGATTAGCACTGTTCTGCTAATACTTAAGGAACCTCTAAATAAGATCAACTAGGGTGAACAGCAGAAGCAATAACTTAATGTAATTGCATAACATTTTTGTCCTTTTCTAGAATATGTCTCACTTACAAGTCATTGAGTAATCCAGACTGCAAGAACTTCTGAAATATTTGTCACTGTTGCATGCAAAATGTATTTACAGATATTTTTTCCTGCAAAAGAAGCAGAAGTACCTGTGTTTTCTGCTCAGTAATTCATTCTGTCAGTACTTGGTGTATCTTCAGCTAGCTAATTCCAGTTTTGTGGCATCCATTCTTTATTTTTGGTTAAAAGGAAGGAGGTTTTTTGAGTTTTTAAACTGGGCAATATAAAAATCCAGACACAGAAGTCCTGTTTCCTTTAGACAAGCAAAGGATGATGCATGTGGCAGAAGCTGTCTATCTGAAGCAGGTTTGGTATTTGGCAGCTTTGCTGTAGTGGGCCATGGTAGCTAAGCTGTGTAGCCTTAAGGCTCTAGTACACAGAAGTCCTTGTGCCCTGGCTGGCACTGACATGTGGGGACAATCCTAATTTCCAGTTGTAGGGAGGAACTGCCGTTGGGCACAGTGAGCCATGAAAACAGTGGTCTTGCACTTGAGAAGAAACTGACTGCAACTACTCAGCTTCAGTACCCAGTACAACTATTGTGCATGTTAGCATCAAGTTAAATATGGATATTAATTACAGCAAAGATTTTTAATGGTAGATAGCTAATGAGAAGGTTTTGCATTTAATTTAAGTAATAAGTGTTCTCAAAGGATCTCTGCATCTTAGGACGCTAATTTACATTTTCTGGACTTTCACAGGTAAAAGGTGATGGCAGCAGGGTTCTGAAATTGTCTGTCTGCCCCGAAATTCGTTCTCTTTACATTTTTGGTAATGTAAGCAGTTACAATGATAATAAGCTATTTGGTCCGCTGACTCACTTTTGCAGCTCTTCTCCATTTCTAAAGAAAATCGGTTGTTCTGCAGAATCCAAGGAAAAGAGTATAAAAGGAGCATAGATCTGTGGAAAGGAATTGCAGAAGAAGCTACTATGGAAGAGCTCTGTGACAGGGACATCAGGGCTGGTTTGGAGAGCTATTTACATATTCTTTAAGTCTGTGGAGTTGGACTATGATTATGTTAGAAATGTATTTAAGTACCTTGTAGAGTTAAGCACTAACAAGATAAAATCAGGAAGTTAAAAATCAATTATCTGAAGAGTTTTGAAAATATTGGCACTAGTGTAAAGTTGGACTGAGAAGCAGATCAGAAGATAGGAATAATGGGTAAGAATGTTTTGGTTTCCGTTTACACAGAGATTCTCTGGATGCCTCTTTTAGCACAAGGGATCAAATTGGATTTGCAGATGCAAACCTTAATTTTGTCCTTTTCTACTCTGTGCTTTTGCTTTTGGCTTTCAAGTCTTACCTCAGGTCAAACAAACATAGTGGCTCTTCTTTATCTTTAAAGCCTGCATTTTTCCAACTTCCCTATGGTGTGAGATCAGGCACAGGATCAGTGCAGAGTGGGAAAGACTAAGGAGCTTGTAAATAAAACATTTCTGGATCATGTTCACTGCATGATTTCCCCTTTAAACCATTTAAACTGTTGAACTTCCAAGAAAATACTTAAAATATTTTCCATTAGTTTAATTACTTTTATATTGTATCACTGAGTTCTTGAATTGCTTTCAATTCTGAACACCATCATCATCATCATGACTAGGCTTTGGGAGCAAAGATATGGGAAGGGCTTTAGCCACGTTTCCTGATGGCCACGTGGGTGTATCCTTCGAGCCTGCGCAGTTCAGGTGAGGCTCAGTGTGCGCCGAACTGGCCCCAGCCTTTACTCCTAAGGTTCATCTGCCAGGGCCTAGCGAGACCAGTCGATTTAGTAAGGTATTTGACCCATCAGCTGTTTAGACTTTCTGGAATCATAGGCAGTACATAACAAAATCTCTTTTACTCTATTTTTGCAACTGGATACTTGATTTTTTTTTTTAATTAGCCATATTTTCCTGTAAATAAGGTCCTGGCTGACCTTTCAATGTGAGAATTAGTTTGCTTCCTTGTTTATTTTGAAATGCTGCCAAAAATTGCAAAAAAACCCAAAACAAAACAAAAAAACCCCAAAAAAACGGAGACGTTGCCTTTATTTTATTCCATTTTAGGATTTTAATGCATGATTTCAGAAAAGTTGTGGTAAATACCAGAGAACATATTTAATACAGCTTGTAGGTTTATGCTTGCAGCAGACTGGAAACAATTGAGCGTAGTTTTCCTAAGCATAACCAAAACCATCATGAAGCTTATCCTGCGAAGTGCCAGGCCACAGGGAGACGCAGGCGTGTGGGTGGTCAACCTGCCTTCTGGTTTTAGGAAAGTCCTGTTGGACCAAATAAGCCAAGTTTCAATCGGGCATGAAATCTTTGCCAGATTTGACCCAAGCTCACTGGCATTTGTGACTTGTCGCTATTGCCCAGTCCTGGAGCTGACCTTATGAGCCGAGCTCAGGCTTACTTGTGACCTTTTTTGTTTTGATTAATTATTATAGTGTGATTCCTTTTCTGAATATATTAGAAATTTATTCTATAAAACAAAAATATAATAATCAACAGAAAGAAAAAGCATATACATAGAACCAGCTAGCAAAGCACAAAAATGGCAATAAAAGTGACTTTGAATATAGCGTGATGCCGTGACAAAGGACAGATTGCCCCATTTTTCCCCTTGTGCAAGTCTATGGTTGACTGAGCTTCATTGACTTTCAAATTGTGTGGCTGTTTCTCAAACTGTCTGATGATTTAAACATTTTAAACATAAACTGAACATATGTCCTCTTTGGCAAAATTTTTCCTTTTTTTTTTTTTTTTTTTTTCTTCCTCCTCCACTGGATTTCTGTGGTGTCTGCATGATTTATAATAATTTTTGTTGGTTTCACTATCACATGTTTATTCTATGAGAATAAAAAGAGTATTGGGGATGCCTCTATAACCAGAGATCCCCTTATGTTTTCTTTAAACTTTTGCACTGTCTCTGGGTGGGTTGTCCCCTAGAAAAGCTGTCCTGTATGTCAGGAAAACTTTTCTTTTGGACATACTGCAGATAGTTTAATTTGAAATGTGCCAGTCTCCTTTGCTTATGCTGAGTCAGATTTCTTTTTGTTTGTTTGCTTTTAGTATTTCTGTTTTGAAGTCACTGGAAAAGTCTCTTTTTATAGGCTTCATGTCTGTAGCGACTGTAATGCTTTTTAGCAAGATGGGAACCTTGAATAACACGGGGTGATGGGGCCTTCTAGCTTTCTCCCCTTGGCCTTCTCCTCTTAAGCATGTGCAAAGTCAGGTCTCAGCCTCTTCTATACATCATGTGCAACAGTTTCACAATCAGCCTCGTGCTCTGCACTGAACTCGTGCCAGTATTTCAGTGTTCACCTTGTTCAGGGGCATCCAGACTGGTCACTGAAGCCCAGATGTGGTCTCACAAATGGCAGGCACAGGCTCCACAGCGCCTGCAGTAGGAGCTGTCACTGCCTCCTGTTAATTGGCTTTGTTTTGTCCTGGGTTATCTGTTGTCATTAAAAATGTGTCTTGTAAGTGCATGTCCTACAAGGCAAGTATTTATAAAGCATGAGTTCTGAGTTACAATGTGTTTCATTTCAATAATAATTCTTGGAATTCTAATAATAATTATCCAATAAAGGTGAATATTTTGATCAAAAGCTTTTAATCATATTATTACTTCATGTGTTATTTAGCAGTCCAGTAAATTAAAAGCACATGAAAGTCCGTCAGTGAAAGAGAATGCACCTATTTAGTAAAGAGCTTTGGGTCAAACTTTGACCATGAATGATGAGGAAAATGATTTTAATGATTTATGTCGTCTTCCTCCTTTAACACTGATGTAAGTTTTTATGATTTGAGGAGCAGGGTATTCTTTTCAAAACTTTGCGTTAGTTGAAGGTTTATTTGTTTCACTTGTCATTTTTGCATTTTCTCTACTTGTTTCTATGGAAACAAAGAACTAATTGTTTTGATGAGCAGGTGCTCAATTAGGACATGCAAAGAAGCTGTGCTGGTAACCTAGATCAATGTGATGGCCATGGCTGTCACCCGACTTTCGCTCTTCATGAAGAAGAGGTTCAGGGCATGGCTATGTGCTTCCCTGCTCCAGTCTCCAGTTACTGTGCAGTGCTCCATGGCTGTCCCCTCGGAACAGAAGCAGAGGCAGGGCAGGCTTTGAAGTGGAGAGCCACTTTCCATTTTCTTCTTGTTTTCTTCATTGTTTTTGAGCTGACTGAAAAGTGTCAGCAGTTGCATGCATGTGGGTTTGGCCACATGGGTAGGACCACTGGAGAATTGGGACCTATTATTTCTATTTTCTTCGGTCTAAGGAAAGAATACTTGCGTGGGTATAATAGTTTCATTTGGGTATAAAATGCAGTGGAAATAGCTAAAGCAAAAAATAATAATAAAAAAAACGTATTTAAAATATCAAATGTAGCAGCTGAGAGGGAACTCAGGCTGGCAGCTGTGATGTGCCATACTGATGAATCAAAATAATAAATTTGGAACATATGTTATGATCCCACTAATGCAATCCAGATTATGCATTACAAGGTAAGAGTTGGGCCCTTTGAGTGCTAAAAGTTTACCTTGCTTTGAGTGGAGGCCTTCTAGTTGCTGAAGGTACAGAGTGCCTTTATTACGATAAATACTCATTGTTTTAAGTTGTTACTATCTACCTAAGCTTTATTTGAGTGTGACGTACAAGTCTGATTTCTGTTGTAAAATTCTTCATAAGATTTATATTTCCTTTTCTTTGCTTCATGAGATGCAGTTTGAACTATAAGGTACCAAAAATTTAGAGGGGGAGCTGGGGAAAACTGCTTTCTGTGGTAAAGCCTTAAAATGAGTGTGAGAGCATTTTTATACAAGTGATGAGAGCCTCCCGGACATGATTGACTTAAATTAGCTTGATTGCTTTTTATCAATTGCAGCTGCACTATTTAGCATAAAAATGCAAAACATCTAAAAATCATTTGCCTTGCAGCATAGTGGAAGGATGGTTTTAGTTAGTCTTTAAGATGTTTCAAATGTTTATTCTACACAGATTCTCTGAGAAGGGATCCAGAACATATCTAGTTACAGAGAATTAGTGCAGATACTGTAAACTTTGAGAAAATTAATTAAAGAAAATATGCTGCTTTATGAATTGCATATTTAGGATTTGGGTAATTTTGCTTTTAACTGTTTTAGTAAGTTAAACAGTTCAAAGATATTTGTTATAGTGGCATAATAGGGCATGTGCTGTTAGAAACTAGAAGTGAAAGAATAGAACTTTTAATGAATGCACAATTGTCTCACTTGTTGCACAGTGAGATTATTGAAAGAGAAATCCTGAAGTTGTGTAGATATAAATTCTGGTCAAAATAAAAGAAGAAAAGTTTAGGCCATGTGGCTGATTACAGGCTAGATTTGAGAGAAAAAAAAAAAGAAGACCAGAGAAAGATTGCTACTGGTACTTAGATGTTGTGTTCTTTATATGGAATTTTGATATCCGATGTACATTTGCCCTTTGAATTTCTTTAATACTTCTTTTTGTAGAACTGTTCTGCTTGCAAACTCAGAAAGCTACCTTTGTTTCAGAAGGTTTCTATTTTTCTGTGGCTTGATGATTTAAGTGGTATGTGATTTTCAGGCTAGTCAGATGCTCTTTTTTATTCCCTGGACGCTTAATTTTCTAATTGACAGAAAAGATATTCCTGCATATTTTAAAACATACTGGCATCCTTTACTGTCAAAAAATACAACCAGAAATTGTGCTGAAGGAATGCCCTTGTAGTTATGGCAACTAATATATTATAATAAAGAATGAGATTATCAGCAGTTGGTCAGTCCATTTGTACACTTGGAAGTGTTTTGGAAACAAGGCTCCTGCATCAAAGTTAAAACCCTTTATTATTTTTAGATTAATACACTCCTTGCTAGGATGATCAAGCCAGGTAAGTCTTTAGACAGATTCTTGCAGTTAAGGTGATCGAAATGGAAATGTAGCCAAGTAAAGGCATGCCAGTGATACAGTCCTAGTGGCCGCATACCTGGGAATAACATAAGCATATAATTACAGGAAAATCGGGAAACTATTTTCTTTAATACTGTGAAAAGACACCTTGAGCACCTCTGGTTTGTTTTTTGAATTTAATAAATTCAAAATAGTATCTCTAGGTGTCATTCAGCAGCTAAAGTTTTACTTTACTCTTGTAAGAGCTTGCAATCTAGTACAGCAATGAATGTGGCTTATATTTCTTCTTACATCAATAATAGAAGTGTTCGCAAAGTTCCAATTACAGGAGCAGTTAGATGCATCTGTGCAAGCTTACAGACAGCAAACAACTACAGAAGTATCACTGAGGATATAATATATGCAAGAAGAAAATTCTCATTCTAGATTTAATAATATACTAAGAAAAGTATTTATTTTAGGGTTTTGTAACAAGAGGGACCCTTGCACCTGACATCTGCATCTGGCACATGAGCTTTTGTGATGAAAACTCATGGCAATCTATCTAGAATTGTAATATTAAAACAACAGGACAATAACAATAGAACAACAGTAGAATTGTAATCTCTGACTACTAGCCCTTTTTTTTTCTTGTTTTTTACTTCTTTCAGGAGAAGTACAGAGAAACTAAATTCTCAAAAAAAAAAAAAAACCCACACTTTTTAAAGCTGCCAAATGCTTTATATTTTGCTCTTTAGTTGAACTATGTAAAACACATGTCACTGCATGAGATTATTTGCCAAAAACTACTAGATGTCATCTGTGATGGCTACAGAGAGAAATGCTAGCAATTCTTCAGGGTATCCTCCTCAGCTTATTTAGGGTTGGAAAGATTTTATTTTCTTCTACTTGAGAGAGTATTTGATACTCTCAGGTATCAAAGTATATGTTGATAAATGTAATTAGATTTGTATAGTGCAGAACCCTATGTAGTTAGTCTCTTCTAGACTTTATATTAAGGTTGCTTCTGTGTGCTGGCATTGTCCTATTACTTGAAAAGTATCTTTATTTTCCCAGTGTTTTGAGGAGATTGGAAAAAGGAGCAGAATTTCACTCATATGCAGAATAAACTATGTCTGGAAAAGAAATTACTTGCAGAATGCTTTCCAGGAAAAGAAAAACAGATGAGCAATGATACTTGCTTTATTTATTTATTTATAAAATATTCTTAAAAGGAAGATTTGTAAAGTTCCCACATTGATGCCAGATGTTGGGGAATGAATTTTCATACTTTGAGATTCATTTCTATCACTAGTTTACTAACTAGTCTAATCCATAGTTGCAACTCAAAGATCCTCCCTTTGTTACTAGTATAAGATTCCCAATAGAATTATATCATTTCCATCCCCAGGATGGAGACCAAGCTTAAAGGAAATAATAAAAAAGGAACTAAAGTGATAATTTATTCATCTGACCATATGCCTTTGAATTTCCTGTGAAAGAAGGTTTCTCTTGTGTGAAGAATCATGTTATTTAGAAGCTATTCAGAGAACTTCTATGCTTCCATTTTAATTGAGTTAATTAAATTAGATCAAAGAAATATCTTTGATATTTCTTTTGATATTTTGATATATATTGATATGTATTGATATTTGATATTGATATTTTTGATATTTTTTGATATTTCTGCTTTAGATGCAGTATCATGTTGGAAATAAAGAGAGTGAAGAGGGAGGTTAGTCTAAGAATTGTAGAATTGCTGAAGTACCAGCTAACAGGGAGAAAGTGTCGGCAGTGTCGAAGGGGAAAGATCAGGTTGGGAGAGATTTTTACTGAAACCTTTTAAAACCCGATACTGAAGAGAGTCTTATTATAATTTTCCTTGTATAGCTTGCCAGAGTTTGGACACGTGCGTATAAAATCTCATGCAAATGCACATATTGAAGTCACTAGAGAGGAGAACTGGGTGATCTTGAAATCTGGAGTGATAATAATGGATGAGATGTAGTAGTACAAAATGCAGAGTTTTGCCCTTGAGGACTGAAAACTAGAACTTCCTCTGTAATGTAAAGATTGATGTAGAGGTGGTACAACTGTATTACTCAGAAGGTTGATGTTAGTCACGAGTAAAATATGGCTCTGGAAAATCTGACCTTGGTTGTATCAGGAGAGATTTCTGGTGGAGAAAAAGGAGGGAGGCTTTAATATACCCTGTGAGATCACATGTGGAATGCAGTTCATGGTTTTGGTCATCCATGTTCAACAACGATTAATTCAGAATGAGAGCAGTGCAGACGAGAAGTGGTAGGATGATCGGGAAAATTATTATAAGAGAAGATCTAAAAGGGTTCAAATGTATCATCGTATCTGTTTCAGGGGTCATTTGAGACAAGTGCTCCTCAGTGCTTATCACTGCTGTAAACTAGTGACAGTTCCTTTTTCTTCAGTTATGTTTGCTAAGGAATAAAAATTTACAGCTCAGCAATGAGTGTGTCTTTAAACAACTTAAGATTATGTATTTGTTTAGAAAACAGACACATCAGTGCGGTGACTTTTACGACATGCGAGTTATTTGGTCATTTAGATTTATTCACATATCGCAGTTGAGTGTTCAGACAATTTGGAGTTTGTTACATTGAAAAATAAATCCATAGAATGTTTTTCTCCTGTCCCCCTTTTAAAAACGGAAACCGTCTTTTTGTCCATCTGTCTTTAAATGTTTTCTCCATGCAGATGCTTTATTTCATATGGTTCAATTTGTTTGTATCATCTAGCTGATTCTTAGATGGGTTTTATTATCCTTGAATCTCTCCTTAAATGTAGCCGATACTTAAACTGGACATTAAAATTGCATGTGGGGAGCATGGGGAGATTCATGGAAAGGAGAAATAACAATTAACTGGGCAGGCAACAAAAGAGAGAGTATTTTTGCTGTGTATCTTGTTTTAATCTCATAGAAAATCTCCACTAAAAACCTCAACTTTGTTGTTTATTGAAATTAAGCTTCAGCAGCAAAATACTAAAAGCATTTGTTAGTTCAGGTCTGTTTTATCAAAATCTTTATAACAGATAATGAAATTGTTTCTGGCAGCAAGGAATTCTGGAGAACAAATAGCTTTTATGGATACTTTCATTTTGTAAGTGTGTAGGATGCCATTGCACCCAGTAAGTTTTACACTAGAGCGGGAAGCACAGCCTTAAGCCGTGCTGGTATCCTATGACCTTCCTCCTGGCTGTGTGGAAGGGGATTGTACACAGCCCTGGTTCCCCCACAGCATCTGTGCACTGAGGCTGTAGGCAATGTTAGGCTTTTTCTGAGGTGTTCTGAGCATATGTGTACCACTTAATTGCTATATAGAACCATAGCAAACCAGAGGCCTGAAGGAAAAATTACACACTGAATACACCTAATACTTAAAATAATTGTTGATTTGTTTACTGTTAGCAACTAAATCATTACTATGTGTATTACCCAAACTCAGCTGCGTACTGTAAAAGACAAATCAATTTTAAAAACAGCTGTTGGACAGGGTATTCTGCTGCTCTGGACCTCAAGAAAATGCACTCTCCCAGAATTGCAGGGGTATCAAATGTTGTTACTGTGAAGCTGAACAAAGAAATGAAGAAGACAGAGTGAAACGTGAGTACTTCTCTCT